>CAUYRH010018316.1:0-11356 GCA_963574655.1 Perodicticus potto
AGACATCTTTTGGGTCATCTTTTGAATTACTGCTTGAAATTCTAATTCCATCTTTTCCTCCATTCTGCTGATCTTATTTGCAATCCAGATTCTGAATTCGATTTCAGACATCTCAGCCATTTGCCTATGCAGGAGATCTTGTGCTGTGTCTGTCTTGTTACTTGGAGGGGTTGGTCTACTCTGATTATTCCTATTGCCAGAGTTTTTCCGTTGATTCTGCCCCATGGTTGTTTTTCACCATTGAGTCTGGCCCTTCAAGTGGTGGGCGCAGTGCCGTGCTGTTGCCAGGAAGTTTTTGGCCAGCGGTGGGCCTACAGAGAGGCCTGGCAGTCACCGGTGGGGTCCCTGGAAGAAGGCTGGCCTGTGGAGGCCCCATGGGTGCCAGGCGGAGGCCCGTGCAGTTGCTGGGAGTGACGCTGGCCGGGGGCCTGGTGGTCATGGGCGGTTTCCCTGGCAGAAAGCAGACCTACAGAAGCCCGGCAAGTGTGGGATGCAGGGCCAGGCGGTCGCCGGGGGAGTTCCTGGCTAGGGGCAGGCCTGCAGAGGCCTGGCAGAAGGCTGGCCTGCAGAGGCCCCGTGGGTGCCAGATGGAGGCCCACGCAGTCACCAGTACTGTCCCTGACCAGGGGCGGACCTGCTGGAGCTCTGTGGGTGCCAGGCAGAGGCCCACGCAATCGCAGGGGGAGTTCCTGACCAGAGCAGACCTGCGGAGCCTGGCAGTTGCCAGCAGAGTATGGAGCAGATGGTGGGCCTGCAGAAGTACAGCAAGCACGGGGCACAGAACCAGGTGGTCGCCAGGGGAGTTCCTTGCCCGGGGTGGGCTTGCAGAGGCCTGGCGGTTGCAGTTGAAGTTACTGGCAGAAGGTAGGCCTGCGGAAGCCCTGCAAGCTCGGGTGTGGGCTGCACGGTCACCAGGGGATTTACTCGCCAGGGGCAGACCTGCAGGGGCCCTGCGGGTGCCAGGCAGAGGCCTGCAGTGGTCACCAGTGGAGTTCCTTGCTGGGGGCAGACCTGCAGAGGCCTGGCGGTCACCAGCAGAGTCTCTAGCAGATGGCAGACCTGCGGAAGCCCAGCAAGCACAGGCGTAGGGCCAGGCATTTGCCTGCGGCTTCCTTGGCCGGAGGGGAGGGAGGCTCGCTGTGGCCCCCCATAGTCTTTTCCCAGTGGGGCGCTTGTCCCAGCAGGCGGGGGTGGGGGTGCTGCTCAGGGACCTCCTCCATCAGTCTCAGCAGGGGTTAGGCTTCTGGTTGTAAATTAATTTTTGATCATCTGGGTATATACCTAGTAGAGGAATTATAGGATCGAATGGTAGGTCTACTTTTAGTTCTTTGAGTGTTCTCCAGATTTCCTTATGTAACATATAAAAATATGCTCATCATACCTAATCATCTGAGAAATGCAAATCAAAACTGCTTGAGATATTACCTAATCCCAGTGAGAATAGCCCACTCACAAAGTCCCAAAGCTGCAGATGCTGGCACAGTTGTAGAGGGATGGGATTTTTTACACTATTGGTGGGATTGCAAACTAATACACCTCCTTTGGAAAGAAGTGTGGAGAGTCCTCAAAGAAGTCAAAATAGACCTTCCATTTGATCCTGAAATCTCATCACTATGTATCTACCCAGGAGAAAAAAATTATTTTATTCTAAGGACATTTACATTGGACTGGTTAATTGCAACTCAATTTACAATCACCAAGATGTGGAATCAACCCAAGTGCCCATCAACACATGAATGGATTATTAAACTATAGTATATGTATACCATGGAATACTACTATGCAGCCATAAAAATGGTGGAGGCTTTACATCTTTTGTATTGACCTGGATGGAGTTGGAGGACATTCTCCTTAGTAAAGTATCACAAGCATGGAAAGGCAAGTATCCAACGTACTCAACACTAACATGAAGGCAGTAGATGAACAAATTCATACCCACACAAGGAAAATCTCAGTTAAATTCAAGTTGGGGGAAAGGAGGGGAGTGTGGAGTTGGTGTGCTGTCACCTAACAGGCACAATGTAAGGATACATGGCACATCTCCTGGGTCAGGGGCACGACTGCAATGGGGACTTTACCTAACAAATGCAAACAATATAACCTAATAATTTTTACCCTCATATATTAATCCGAAATAAAAATAAATTAATAAATTTGCAGGGAGAATCCCTGCCATATTCTGAGGTGGGGTGAGGTTATCCTGTCCTTCCACTAGACTCATGTACACAGCGCCACCCTGGAATCAGACATGTTTGGGTTGGACATAAGCTTCACCAGTGACTATTTTTTTGACCGAGTGTACCTTGGACAAGTCATTATATCTAAAAAAATGTCATGGAAAGTTGAAGGCAAACTCTGTGGATTTTTGTGCTTAGCTCCCTCCTCTGACAAACTATTATAGTGGCTTTAAGTTCCTCATTCTGTAAAAAAGTGAGTGTGTGTCAGAATTCAGAATATGTAAAAATTAAATTTAAAATCAGATTGACTACTGAGCTGATCTGGGCATGTGTTTTCCTTAGTGGTCCAGTAGCTGTGTCAAAAAAAAAAAATTGGGCCTGAAATCTGTTCAGATTCGTCTGTCACTTGTGAGATAGCCCTGGGGGCTTCAACTCTAAGTTCATAATAGACTGTCCTGGGGGAAAGACAAGCCTGCCTCCAGGGGGTGGTCAGCATGACCCTGCTGTGAGCAGAGACCCCTGGTCCTTGCACAGATGTTCCCTGTTTCTCCTCTTTTTCTTGAACATCCATTGACAGGATCTGCTTATTCGGTTTCGGGCTGATACCATCCATTGGCAGGAACAAGCTTCACCACCACCCTAATGTCTGTCCCCTCTCCACAGCACCGTGTGTTTGCACCGTGAAGAATTAAACACCATATTTAACTCATCCAAAGTCAGGAAAACCTTTGACTTATCTTACCTGCACCTCTTGGCTAAAAAAAAAATAAGTGTTGAGATGGAAGCGAAAAAGTCCCCTTTCCTTATGTAACATATAAAAAAAAATAGAAATTATTCCAACTATTAAATAATTGACATAAGATTTAACAAGCATTAGTAGTTATACAGCAGATTTGATCTCCTTCCAAGGTAATTTCTATGCCTATGGATCTGTATTCTCTACACACATCTAATGGTAATAGCTTTCGTGACAGTAGGGAACTTTTCTTTCATGCCACATTTTTGTATTTGTGAAATGATCATGTACAAATATCCTTGGAAACGCTATTTACATTCCCTGTATCATATACACGTATCTGTCATGCATTTTTAAAAAATTCTTCCATTTGTCTGGTAAATATTTATTGAAGGTCTTTAATGAACTATCACTGAATTGTGCATATACAGCTTTAAATGATTACTGGGAATTCTAAAATTCAAGCTGCGCGGTATTGCACTCATGGTCTTCTGATTGGACACCGTGAAATAAATTTTTCCTATAGGACAAATCCAGCTCCATGTAACTCTTTCCTGATTTAATGTGTAAAATGTACTTTCTGAAATAATATTAACTTAGCAGTGCCATCTTGTAGAATTAAATTTTCTTTACTTAACCTCTGAATATCCCAATTCCCAATTTTCTTACCTTAAAATAACTAGTCCAAAATTCCACAGCTAAATTCCTTGAGTAGGGGCTTGAATCGAAAGTTATCTGGCCTCAAAATAAATCTAGGGTAGGGCGGTGCTTATGGCTCAGTGAGTAGGGTGCTGGCCCCATATACCGAGGGTGGCGGGTTCGAACCTGGCCCCGTCCAAACTGCAACAAATAGTCAGGCGTCATGGCAGGCACCTATAATCCCAGCTACACAGGAGGCTGAGGCAAGACCTGGAGGTTGCTGTGAGCTGTAACGCCACAGCACTCTACCAATGGCGATAGAGTGAGACTCTGTCTCTACACACACACACACACACACAAATTAATAAGTAAATCTAGGGTATCAACCATTATCAAAAAGTGTGCTTCATATATGTACATGAGTACATATTATTTAGTTCAATATTATTATTACTAAATGGAATTTAGGAGATCAAAGAAAAAGAGGTGTTCATGTATTTTCATTTTGGGGTGAGTCATTTTGATTGCTTACTATACCCGAACTAGAACAGTTTTAGAACAAAGGGAGAAGGAAAAGAAAAACTAGTTTGGGTGCATTTTTTCAGACTGAATTCTTATGCCTCCATATATAATTGTTTAGACGCATGCTATTATAGCAGCTATTATAATCTAATCTTTATCTCCTCTCTTGGAGAAGTAAGAATGAATTTTCAGAGCAACCGTAGAATTATCTATGACTAGCAACCATGTGAAAATTGACGCATTCCTTGAACTAGATTTGGGATGATGCAATACTCTATGCATGATATTGAAATTGTGAATAAATACTTAGTTCCATTATTATTTCATTACATCGAGTATGCTACTTATTTTTCAGTTGGAGGCATTGGAAGCAGAGAGTTGGGGTGAGCAGCCCCAAATTAGATATTCTTAGTCTTCATACAATTTTCAGACAGACAGTTGTGATTATGAGGCCTCAAGTTTATATTTTGATCATTATAGGAAGGGTTAATAGAGTCCTGAATTTTACCTCTACTCTTTCAACCTTTTACAAAGTAAACTAAGATAACTAGTCCTTTCTTTACAGCATGTGAAGTCCATCAAGCTGTTCCCTCGGCCTCAAAAGACTTCTCTCCTTCATTCAGACTCTTGCCATATCCCAGTGTAAAAGAATTGTCTTTCATTCATCTAGTAAGCATTTATCGACAGATGATAGTACTTTATGTTAGGCATTCTGTTAGCTGTTGGGGAAAGCAAAGCCAATTAAAGAAAAAAATACAATCTCTATTATCAAGGACCTTATTGTCTAATAGAGATATTTGTCCTGGAGCCTATGGAATTCCTTAGTCAATCCATGGGAGGTTCTGTGTATCACCCAAAATTGTGGGAACATTTTTGTAGCAAGTGGGTCTGAAGTATTTATTAGAATCTAAATGATTTAAGGATAGGTGGATCTCCCAAAAGGTTGGAAGCTATTAGTCTAATGAAGACACACAAATAAAGAATAATTTTCATAAAGTATGCATTAGTTTTGTGGTAGCAGAGAAAGGTCATATAAATGAAACTGTGGGCAGTGAAGAAGAACATAACCAAGCTGACTTGTGAATCCTGGACAATTACATGAAAGGACAGAAGAAAATCCTAGGCCAAGCTGTGTTGGCAGGCATGAAAGCATTATACGCAGTTGAACACAATGCCTTTGAGTTCCTGAAAGTCATTTGTTATAACTGAGAGCACAAAGGGTGATGAGGAAGCAGGGGGTGATTGTGGGGAATCTGAGTAATAAATAAACCTGGAGAGACAGGGAGGAAGAGGTCTGAGGCCCAAAGCTATCCAGGGTGTGAACTCCTTCTGATACGTCCCATAATAGTCAGGATAAATACTGAGTCAAGACAGTTCGATTTGAAAATTGAGAAATTCTAATCTGCAACAAGAAGACAGGTGAGGACAGGCCGGATGCAGAAAGACGATCTCAAAGCAATGAGGCCTGAATTGAAGTATTGGCAACGTTGTAGAGAGAGCAGAGCCAGGGGATGTACTGATGAAGTAGAATTCCGAGGCCTTGCTGACTTTCTAAAGAGGCAGGGGTGAGACGAGGTAGGGGCTTCCTTCAGCCTTTTATCCCCTCAGTGGACTGTGGGCCTCTCAAGGGACAGGGATTTCAGGAGGAGAAGCGTATTGGAGAGAAACTGAACAGGGTTTTGAACATCATTGAGTTCAGGCGCCAAGATAAACAAGTGGACTTTGACGTGGCTTTGGCGCTCAGACGACAGGTAGCACAGGGGATGTAGATTTGTGACTCAGCATGTGTTCGGGGCCTGAAGAATATTGTCACTAGGGGAGTTCATGGCACATTAAGAAAAACTTGCAGAAAGGCTTAGTAGGAAGCATTCTTGTGGGTAAGAAGAGGAAGAGGAAATGGAGAGAGGAGAAAGAGGCAGAAAGAGAGAGAGTGGAGGGTATAAAGAGAGGGAGGGAGGGGGAAGGAGGGAGGCAGGAATGGAGAGGGAGAGGAGAAGGCCTAGGAGAGAAACAAACCAAGGAAAGAAGGAAATGCAGAGCCAGATGCTTCAGGGTGGTCAAGGGCTTTTCAGGCAGATAACTAGCGCGCTGGATGGAATCCCGGCTGACGTGTAACTGTGTTTTCCCTGTTCTGCTGGTGAGTAGGAAGCACTTCTTTAACATCATCTCCTAGGAGGAGCCAGTCCAGATTTTCCATGTTGGAAATGATCTCCTTTAGTCCCAGTATTCTCATAGCATACTATCTAAAACTTTATATTCCTTTCCACCTTTTCTATTTTAGAATGTGTATTTCACTCCCTCCACTGGATTGTGTATTACAATATGGCAGAAACCTTGTATTAGTATTATTACCATGTATGTATTAGTCACCACTGCATTGAAGACAGAACCTATGTAGCTCTAGGCATAAAAGAGATTCTTAATACATATCTGCAGAATTGAATCACATTGTCGTTTTTGTGGATAGCTCCCATTTCCTCTGTTTGACTACATGCTGATGGAATGATCTTTGTTTGTGGAGTGATATCATTGGCACTTTGCTTCCACAGATCAATTTTCTCCTGACTCATTTCTTATTGAAGTTATGCAACTGGGGTTTTAGGTAGCACTCAGCCAGTGATTCCAAGTTCTTATTTTGCCACATGGCACTACCATCTCAGGTAGTCTCATTAAATTTTCAAAAAGATTTAAACATGAAATTTACTCTCAATTTAGAAAATTTGCCCAAATTTCCATTTCTCTTTAGAGAAGAGGGAGGCTCAGATGTTCGGAAACCTAAAATGTTGTGCTACAGAATTTCACAGCTCTGAACTGTTTGTGTATCAAAGTTTTAGATGTTCTTGTCTGCTATAGGAAAGAACAAATTGGTAATTTACGTACAGATCTTAAAATCCTGATCTCATCTATGGGATTTTTGCTTTATTTTCCATCTTTTCTACAAAATAAGATTGTGGGTGCTTCTTGCCTATACTTCAGAATGAATTTACTCTCTACCTCAGCAGCTACTTTAATGTAAACAAGAGATTTGGAGTCTCTGCAAGATTTTATCATAATAACCCCAGCCAACAAACATAACTGCAGAAAAGCAGAACCTGTAGTTTCTTCTCTAGTAGAAAATTTCTGCAAGACCAGCCTGAAATTTTGGTTTATTTACGTTGAGTAATAATTCCTGTAGGACATTTACTATGAGAATAAAGATTTTGACAATGTTCAATTGTTAACGTAGTCCGATCTTAGAGCAGGTGGAATCTTAGGGCTCTGGAATGGGTCGAGAAGTCGGAACTGAAATCCTGGGTCGCAGCCCTTGTGAGCCAGGACTTGTTCATCAGAGGACACCCAGGCCTGAGCAGGGGTAAAGCATCAGAACCCTGAAGTTTGGATTTAAATCAGCACTCCGTCTACACTGGAGCAAATTGCTGAACTTCTCTAAGGTTTAGTTTTCTATAAGATGGGAAAAACTGACATAGTACCTATCAGGTAAGATTATTATGAAGCATAAGTGGAATGATTATATAAGACTTCCCAGGCATGTTGTAATTTTCACCTTCCTCCTTATAATATTCATTCATCCTACCAATGTGTATTGAGGGACTAATACATGCTTGTTACTATAGATACTTACCTATATCAGGATCTTAGAAGAACAAGTGAGATTGCAAGGGCTGGTGGAACCATCATTGGTCCTAAAGACAAAAGGCAAATTTATGAATTTGAGTTTATGAATTGATAGTTCATCTCCTTATCTCCTGAGAAGGAATAGTAGCAACTGCCCAGGTGGACTTCAGGGATGTTGATGGGAACCAGGTAATATGTGTAAATAATTTATGTACAAGGCCAAGTGTTACTGATAACATTTTGCTACCATTTTTATTATTTGCTCTAACTATTATTATCGATAACAATATGCTACTATTCCTCAGGCTAAAAAGACAAAAAGGGGGAAACTCATTGGTGACTAAGAATCCACCTCTCGGCATGATCAGGTGAGAAATGGCCAAAGACTATTCAGACTTTTCCCTCTTCACTTTTCGAATTCTGTTATATGCAAAGTCCTGAAATTGAAAATCATCCCATCTCCAGAAAGGATATTTTCACAGGATTTAAAGGTTGAACTTGTCTGTGATGATGTGACAGAGGCAAAGAAGTTTATTTGGCGTAAGCAATAGTTTCTGCTGTAATTCTTCTAGCTCTAATGTCGCCATATAAATGACCATTCCATGCAAGACTAAGACTGGGATGCCCCACCCAAATCTAGATGTCTCAGAAGGTGATTTAATCCTACAAACATTCAGGTGACTTTGCTAGTATTTTGTCATTCCACACAGCACGTCTGTCACTCTGTGCTGGCCTGGCTTGCAGAAGAATTGTCCAGACCAGCACTGTGCTGCTTTTTACTCCCCTGTTGGTAACCTGTTTTCTTCAGTTTCTTGTAAACAGCATTTGAGGCTTAGAGTGTGTAAAATGGTTCAAACTGACAACAAGCATTATTGGCTGTTGCAGTCACAGTCTGTCCTGTTTCTGTGTATAATCTAGAAACCTAAAACCTTAGGTCTAAGAAACTATGAGACAGTCAATAGTGGAGGTGCAAAGTGTAAAGGAGAGCTGGCCTATAAACAAGCATGGGACCAGCTGTGACATGCAGAATTTTCATCCTGACTTGGTTTTGTACTTTCTCACATGGGGAGAAACAATTTGGTTTTCTGATACCAAATCTTTTTCGTGTGGTTTTCTCTAGACGCGATTGTCAGAGTTATGCCTTTATGAAAACATTCATGTTCAAGATTGACAGTTAAAAAAATAATAATCTCAGAGATGTATTTTCCCAAATCTGAAAATGTTAGGCAAATATTTATATTTAGTAAAATAACTTTTCTCTGAAGGAGAGATGTTTTCTTACAATATCCCCGGAAATAAAAGTGATTATCCTAAGTGGCAGAACATCAAAGGCCATACATTTCTAAAAGACAAGAGCGCTTGATGCTGGAGTAAGGGCCATGTGTGTTGGTAAAGAAGGCGGGCTCTTTGATGGTATGGAGTCGGCAGAAATATCTCACCCTCATTCCTAGATTGCCCATAGTCACTCCTTTGGGCAACTGTTGAGGAAATGTGAGCAGAATTAGACAAAAGGGCAAGCAGATCAAGATCCTGATAATACTGGTAGAATGGATACCTCACAGAGAGGAAAAGTGCTCTGGAATCCTCTAGGTTTTCTTGAAGGTAATATGATGGTGCCGGGAATATAAATTGGGGAAAGGAAAAGACAACTATGCTTCCTTTTCCCCATTAATTCAACAAATATTAAGAGCACAAATACGTGAGGCTATAAAAATACATAGTTTCCCAGCTCAAAACGCTTATGGTAGTGGGAGGTGTAAATGTAAACGTATTTTAATACCCCATAGGTCATGCTGCAATGGGAATGCTGAAGGAAGATACAGGAACATAAGAGAGAGGGCATCTGATCACCGGCCTCCTAATAGTCAAGTACAAGCTGTGACATTTGTATGATCCAAGCAAAGAGAGGGATAGCAGAGCAAACACCAGGCTTTCCCTCTCTCTCCAAGGCCATAATACAGAAGAACTGCAGTGACTTCAATACAGTTGCAATTGAGAGATTTACCAGAAATGCGGCTGTTTAACATGGATTCAACCTGCCATTGTTAGGAACTGAATTTTATCCTAAGGGCAATGGGGACAATGTATTTTCAACAACTCTTTTAGAAGAGGCAGCAAAATAGACCATTTCGCATTATGGGCTCTGGGCCTGAGTTTCCCTACCTGTAAAATGGGGATACTAAAACCTCTCTCAGGGCTGTTGAAAGAACTGAACAGCTTAAAACAACGAAGTCTGGGAGCAGTGCTGAGACACCGAAAGCATGCTGTGAATGCGAACTGCTGCACTGTGATACGACTTACTACCGGGAATGGCGGGATTAGATCTGTGTTGTGAAGAATCGCTGGAACTTCAGGAGGAGGAGTGGCTTCTCAGATCTCCAGTTTATCCTGCAGGCAGTGCCAGATGGTTCAATGAAGAAGCACTCGGGCGCATGTTTTACTCGTGAATGCAGTGATCTTCAGAGTTCACATTTTACTCAAACCCAAGAGAAGAGCTTTTCAGTTTTAAAACCTAAAAGAATAGTATATGATCAATTAGGTTTAACCCTTGTATTTACTGTATGAGTAAAGTGAAGCTTCACTCATACAGTAAATATGAGAGGTTAAATGACTTATTCAAAGTCCCACAGCCAGTGGGGGGCAGGCTTGGTAATGTATATTGGGCTCTTTGGATCTTAGTCCATAGCTTTTTTTGGTTCTTCTGTCTTTAAAGGACCACGAAAGGAGTGGGTCAGCAATCACTAAAGCCTGTTTGTAGGCCCTTTTCTCTATGGCAAGTCTCATTCAGGCTACCAGAAAATGCTGTCCCCTGCATTTAAATAGCCTCCCCAGACACGCTCCCCTTATTATTGAAAGAATTTGTTGACTTTGTTTTGTATCTTACATTTCCAAATGATAAAAGGAGCTGTTCTGTGAGGATATTCTATCTATTTTCCAACTTCTGAACCAAATCTCTTAGGGAGAGGGGAACCAAAAAAACAAAAACAAAAAACCGCTCGAATGCAAGTGGTTGTTAGGAATGAAGACAACCTGGAGAATGTTTGTTTCACCGTGTCCCATAATATAACCTTTTAAAGACAGCTTCAAGAGCAGCATTTTTCACCGAGGAAAATGGGGAGCAATGTTGATGTTGCTTCTAATCGAAGAAATTTGAGCAAAGAAAGCTTTTAGGGCCTCGGTTCCACGGATGCATTGTTCATCCGAAGGTCGCAGGGGCCTTGTCTGTGTCTGGATCCGGTGGTAGGATCAGGGGGTTTGGTGCCGGCATTGTCTGTTCTGTGACTTTGTGAAAAAGATTTGATCTTCCTTTTGACCCATGTATGGAATGAGAAAGAATGGAGCGACTTATAAACATTGCTCTCCAGGAGGACATGTCACAAAGCAGTCTAGAGCAGGGGTCCTCAAACTTTTTAAACAGGGGGCCAGTTCAGTGTCCCTCAGACTGTTGGCGGGCCGGACTATACTTTAAATAAAAAAACTATGAACAAATTCCTATGCACATTCCACATATCTTATTTTGAAGTAAAAAAAAATAAAACGGGAACAAATACGATATTTAAAATGAAGAACAAGGCTCGGCGCCTGTGGCTCAACGGGCTAAGGCGCCAGCCACGTACACCTGAAGCTGGCAGGTTCGAATCCAGCCCGGGCCTGCCAAACAACAATG
>CAUYRH010018317.1:0-56183 GCA_963574655.1 Perodicticus potto
TCTCACATAGTAATGAGAAAGTCTCTTGAATGTTATCGCAATCAGGTTGATGAAAATATCTCCGATTGTATCTGAAGCCCGCACACTGTACCCCATGATTGAATTATTGTACACAGCTATGATTCAATTAAAAAAAAAAAGAATTTTAACATATCAATTGAATTCTTAAGCTCTCGAATTTGTGTTTGATTTTTCTTATTATTTAAATCTCTTTGTTAAATTTCCTTGATAGTCTTCCGAATTCCTTCTTTGTGTTGTCTGGAAGTTTAATTGAGCATCTTCAGGGCAGCTATTTTGAATTCTTTATTGGAAAGGTCACCTGTCTCCATTACTCTGAGATTGATCACTGGTGACTTATGTAGTTTGTTTGGTGAGGTCATGTTTTCCTGGATGTTTTTGATGTTTGTGCATTGAAGAGTTAGGTATTTATTTTAATCTTCATGGTCTGGGCTTGTTTGAACCTGGCCTTCTTGAGAAGGTTTTCCAGATACTCAAAGGGAATTGGGTGTTGTAGCTGAAGTCTTTGGTCATTGCAGGTGTACCAGCATTTGTGGTGCCCCAAGACCTGTAATGCTATGACTCTTGCAGACTCCTGGTGATACCACCTTGGTGGACTTGGATAAGATATAAGAAAGTTGCCTGGATCTCCACTCGAAGTCTCTCACTCCGTTCCCTCACTCTCCGTGCTGGATGCTGGAGTTGGAGGAGGAGTGATGGGGGCACTCCCCTGTGGCCACCAGCAGCAGCTCACTCCTGAAGCCAGCCTCATCTCACCCAAAGCCAGAGGTGACTTTTGCCTGGCGGCCTCTGATGTTTGTCAGCTCAGGGGTTCTGTAATTGGCATATTGTGAATCCTGCCAGAACTGTGTTCTTTCCTTTAGGCCAGTGTGTTTCCTTTTAGCCCAGCATTGTGCCCTGAAATGTCATCCAGGAACTCATTACCTAGACTTAGGGGCCTTGGGAGTCTGCTTCGTACTTTATTTTACTGTGGCTGACCTGGTACTCAAGTTGCAAAACAAAGTCCTCTGAACTCTTCCCTTTCCTTTCCTCAAGTGGAAGAGATTCTCCGTGGGCCACGATGCCTGTAGTCGGGTGAGGAGTGACTTGGGCACTGGCTTGGCTGCGGCTGCTGGTGCTTGAGTTGACCACATGCACTGCACACCTATTGGCCATGAGCCTGCACATCCATAGGAATTGCCCAAGGCCTGCAGCCTTGGTGACCACATTGCCTTGTGAATTTAGCCCAAGTCCTAGGCAGTTTTTGTCAGCTGGTGGTAGGGGTAGATAGGACTCAAGTTTGGGTTGAAGGATTTCTCTTTGGCCAGTCTGGTCTAGATGCTCCCTCAGAATCCTGCTCTATGCTGTGTGCCCCTGTGCCAGGGGCCTGGGTTTCAGTGCTTAGTACCATAGTCACTTTATTCTCCCTCCTCAGGGCACACAGACTTTCTCTTCACTTGATGTGCTGTCCTGGTCCTAGCTGGTGGATGGGGGAGAAGTGTAGGCAAAGCAAGATTATCTTTTCTGCCCTCTTCAGTGCCTCTGTGCTTGATAATCACATTAAAACTAGGTAGTAAATGTATGGTCAGTAACCCGATTTTGGCACTTCTGAAGGTGCTTGCTTGCATGGACAGCTGCTGATTCAGTGTTTGTGTGGAGGGGTGATCGCTGGAAGTTTCTATTTGGCCATCTTGCTCTGCCCCATCTCCAATAACATTTTTAAAATTGACTTTATTTTTCAAAACAGTTTTTTAGATTTATAAAAAAAGAAAACGATAGTTCAGGGAATTTTCATATTTTATCCTCCATACCAGTTTCTCCCATTATTAATATATTTCATTTGTGGAATAGATTTGCTATCATTAAGAACCAGTATCACTGCATTATTATTAACTAACACTCACAGTTTACTTGTATTGTCTTAGTTTTCCCTGAATATGCTTTTTCTATTCTAGGATCCCACACTGCGATTAGTCAACGTGTCTCCCAGGCTCCTCTTGGCTGTAGCAGTTTCCCCGACTTCCCTTGTTTTTGATGATCTGGACAGTTGTGAAGTGCACTGTTCAGGTGGTGTGCTCCCCTGGAAACTGTCCAATGCTTTTCTCATTAGTCTGGGGCCGTGGGCTACTGGAAGGAAGATCACACATGGAAAGTGCCATTTTTATCACATCGTGTCAAGAGTAGATACTGTCAACATGATTCATGCTGCAGATGTTGGTCTTGGTCCCTGGGCTCATGTAGTAGTTGTCACTTTTCTCCACTGGAAAGTTTCCTTTCTCTTTCCATACTCTACACTGTGTAAAGAAGCTGCTGTGTGTAGCCTGCTCCTTAGGAGTGGGAGTTATGACCTCTTTTGAGGGTGAAATAGGTACATAAATTATTTGGAATTTTCTGATGGAAATTTGTCTCTTCTCTCCCGTTTATTAACTTAGTCCATCATTAATGACAGTACGGACTCCTGGATATTTAGTTTATACTTTCTTTTGTTGCTCAGTTCTTCTATTTTTGGGTATTGGGAACTTTTGGTTGCCTCTTATGTTTCTTTTTAAAAAAATTGGTTTTATTTACTTTCTCAGTAAATTCAGGGGTTTAGGTAGTTTTGGGTCACCTGGATGAATTATATAGTGGTGAAATCTCAGCATTTAGGATACTCATCACCTAAATAGTGTACATTGTACTTGATAGGTCGTTTTTGATTTTTCACCTCCTCTCACCCCCCCTTTCTGAGGTTCTAATGTCTATTATACTACTCTGAATGCCTGTATGGCCCTGTGTACACATTACGTAGCTCCCTCCTTTGCTTCTATGATGTGTCCCTATGTATGTGTGTGTGTAAGTGTGTATGTGTGTATTAGCACTTTGTTACTTTCTGGCATAACAAGGTATTCCAAGATCACATTGAAGTTTCCTGCTCCAGTTACAGAATGAGCCCATTGTCATTTCCTGCCCCAGTTATAGAATCAGCCTTTTCTCTAAGGAGCCCCAGTTGGGTATTAGAAGCCAAGAGGTGGGCACTAGGTGTGCTCATTGTTTCAGGGATGTCATTTCTTCTAGGCCCCCTCAGCTGGCAGAGAAACCAGTTTGAATCTAGGTACTATATATAGTGGGTTGAATATTATCCTGCCTCCCAAGTTCATATTCACTCAGAACCTCAGAATGTGGCCTTATTTACAAGTAGGCTCTTTGCAGATATAATTAAAATAAGGACTGAGGTGATTGGATTAGAGTGGGCACTAAGTTCGCTGAAAGTGTCCTTATAAAAGACAGAAGTGGACACACACGGAGAAGATGACTATGTAAAAAGATGAGGGTTAGGCTGCTCCAGACACAGAACCTGGAAGAGGCAAGAGAAGATTTTCCCCTGGGGGCTTCTGAGGTAACACGACCCAGCAGACGCCTCGACTTTAGACTCTGGTCTCTAGAACTCTGAGAGACTACACTTCTGTTGTTTCAAGTGACAAAGTTTGTGGTACTTTGTTATGGCAGCCCTAGGACACTAACACAGGAAACTTATGGGCAAAGATACCATCTTTCTACGTCTCCCTCAACCTACATGTAGCAGAGAACGTCCATGTTGGAGGGCTGAAGTCTCGGAGGAGGACCTTGTCAGGGTGTGGATGCCACGTGCTTACAGGACAGGGAAGGCTGACTGGAGCCGTCCTTTCCCCAGGGGAGTCTGGCTTTGCAAAGTCAGGTGAGGTGACTGGTGGCGGACTGTGTTGTGATGGTTTCCTCTGCTGTGGGGCTGTCTTCCGGGTTCTGGCGTCGGCGGCGAGCCAGGTTGGAGAGGAACATTCCTGAGTGTCTGCTACACCTCAGGCACTTTGCGTGCGCTGTCTCAGACAATCCTGACGTGAACCCGGTCAGGTGGGTGCCTTTTCTTTTCTTTCTTTCTTTTTTTTTTTTTTTAACCTCATTTTTATGTATGAGAAAACCAAGGGTTGGAGGAGTTAAAAAACTTGCTCAGAATCATGCTTCCTTATGTCATGAAGCTGAAATAAAACTTACTCAGTCTCATCTTCAACTCCCAGGCGTGCTCTGCCCTCCGCCACCCTGAGTCTCAGCACTCCGTTTCTGTCGCAGCTAAACAACCGCTGTGTCTGAGTTGCTCACTGAGTTTCCCTCTTAGGGATGCTAGGGTCCTCACATTAGTTGATAAAATGTAAAATGTTTTATTTTGCTAGTGATATGTATCTGTTACTGAGAAAAATAAATAAGCACTTAAAGTCCTAAGCAAAACTCCCACCCGGAGATGATGAAACTTCATAAATCAGTGTGTGATTTTATGTGATTATCCTATTTCATTTTGATTGCCATCTGCTTTTTATTTTTTCACTCGAGAAGCTCATGCATAGTTGATGTGTATTCTTCTTTCCCTTTCTTTTTCACTACCTTTTGCCATCGCTTTGGTTCAGATCCTTTACTGCCCTTTAAAGGACAATTTTAAAATCCTTCCCTGATCTCCCCATTGTTTTTCTTTGCCTGATTCTTTTCACGTTACTGCCCTGATCAAACAAACAGAAGCAAAACCCCCAAACCTGAGAAAGATCATTCACGCTCCCGTCCCATCTGGGCCCATCCCTCGCTTCCCGCAGTGTGGGCATCTCAGCCACGCTGGATTATTTTTTCCTGGTTGGATGTGCCTTGTGCCCTCTCCTTCGTCCGAACCTTTATGCTGTCTCGTTCACCCAGGGAATGTCCTTTCTTCTTCTCCACTCGTCAGAGCTCTTTAAGGTTCAGCTCAAAATCCACCTTGTCTTTGAAACCTCCCCTAAATCTTTTAGCTCAGTTGCTTCTCTCCTGGCTCTGCTTTTAACCCACAGGACACATTATGTGCCCTAGATTAAAAGTTTCTTGAGGGCTATACCCTGTCTTCATCATCCTTCTATCTTCTGGGCATTACATTAGCATCTAGCTCAATGATTTATGTGGGACAGACAGATGGATAGATAGTTGGATTGATTGGTAAAGCAGACACCAATGATGCATACAAAATTTACTTAATGCTAAGATTCTACAAAAAATAATGATGCCATGGCTCTGGACCGCTTTGCATTTTTAAGGTGTGAACACATTAAACCAAGCAAAGGGAATGCTAAGACCACTCAGGTAATTTTCTAGCAATTATTTTTGTCTTTGGATAGGAAAGAATCTTGCTCGATTCTTAAGTTAGATTACAATGACTTGGATGTTGTGACACAATAATAACCAGAGAAAGCTGGTAAATAAAAATGTTCCATAATGGTTTTTTAAATGGAATTTACATTCACAACTAAAAATTGGGGCTAAAGGAAGCTACTAAATTTTAGATATGTTATGTCCTCTTCATTTGGCTTTTGAGCGTCATTGGGAGGTGGCTGAGGGATTGAACAATAGACCAAACAAAATAGAATATAACTACAATCGACTCACGTAGTGCCAAAGAAAAGCTTTTACCCAGCACAGAGCTGCACTGGTTCTTGATTCAGAAAAGCTTAGGGCTCCTGTGGTGTTTTCTTCTTCAAAGCCCTGTGCAAACATGACCAAAGTTAATCTAATTAACTTATTAGCTTTTTAAGCTAGTGGTACCAATTAGTCACCTCATCAGACTCTGGCTCGGGTCTCACTGCGCAGTGCAGAGCTATAAAGGGGCTTTCATGCGAACCCCCAGGAGTGCAGCGCATGGCATTTGTGTGTGTTTTCAAGGGAATGGCAGAAAGAACCATGTGCAAGGCAATTAGGAGGAATTCTCTCTGGGAAAACCTTAATCACAGTGACCATTCTCATCCCCTCTTTCTAAACAGAAAATCACCTATTAAGTTTTCATTCTGGAGGTACGAACTGTTCCCTTAACCTGATTCTGGAAAGTGATTGTAAATTTTAGACTTGTATTCCTGGATGCTGGGAGGTGGGGAGAGGAGAAAGCCCTACCAGCACAGGGAATCACAGAGGGTCTGGCAGTTTGGGTGGCATTTTCTTTTTAAGGGAAAAAAAAGGGGGATTCAAGCAGGGTGCAATGAGAATAGTGATCCGAAAATATAGCCCTGGAGGAAAACTTCAGAGAAACAATGGGGAAGGAATAAATAAAAAGAAAGTTATAAATTCATCTATTTGCTCTTCCCTGACCCTTGCCTTTACTCCTCTTCACTGCAACTACCCTGGGAAAGGCACAATACTTTGCCCTGTCACAATATTGAGAAAAATTGAAATGGGGAAGAAAGACCACCAGATGCTTTATTGTCTTAGACGTTTCCACATAATTAGCTGGGGAGAAAGGGCCTCTGCATGGTTTCATTGCATTGAATGAACTTGGATATTGCTACACAGGAGTGTGTTTTATGATTCATGCTCTGTTATCCTGTGGCTTTTTGAAAACTGCCAGCTACTTTATCACTGCCGGCCAAGCCCGGGCCCACCACTTAAAATGCAGCAATGCAAAGTTAACTGTGCGTGACAGATGTCCATGAAATTGTTTAACACACACATACACGCTCACACAGAGCACAAAGCTGGCTCCGGCGCGCTTGCGGGTCTTGCTGGCTCAGGGTCCCTATTAAACGTAAATAGAAAGTACAGGGCTTGGCAAGAAAAAAAAATTCACGAAACAAGAAAAAAGAGAGCGCATCTTGGACGGTAGTTACATCAGATGCATTTAGAATTTCAAAAGGGCCTTGAAAAAGTTAGAAATAATGAAGTCATGAGAAAAGCGAAGGACTGGTGTGTTTGGGGGTTAGGCTGGGAGATCGGGCATTCTGGATCATCTGCTTTTCCCTCTGGACTCGTCTCAGCAGAGCACTGTGGTGTCTCTTCCCTCAGTCTCTACTCCGGGTGCCATGACAGGCAATTTCCTAGCATGGTCCTGCCTCGGTTCTCCACCTTGAATCCCATCTAGAATCCTATCATTTGTAGGGACTGTGTATCTTACGACTCTATCACACATTCCCCCCTTCACTCAACATGCCTTTTTTTTTCTTAAGTCATAACTATGAACGTTGATGTGTGTGTGGGGTACAGGGTACTGATTTGATACACAACGTGAAATGCTTACATCGAACTGATTAATACATCTATCGCCTCGCTTACTTACCTGTTGTAATAAGACAGTTATACTCTTTTCTCAATAGTTTTGAAATGTAGCATTGCATTATGCACATTAGGTGAGCAGAAGGGAAGTGCTTTTCCCAAGAAGTTATTCACTCTCCACTCTACTGTAGAACAATTTTGATAGCATATAATGCATTTCGAATTTTGTGTCTGCTTCCCTTATATACAAAGCTTTCTGAGTGCAGGGGGTGCGTCTTACTCATCTTCGTATATTTTTGACACACCATAGATGTTCAACCAATGTTTAGTGGATGTCAGGGTCGAATGGGAGCAGAGTCAAGGCAGCCAGGATAGGATTAGGTGAATGCAAACTTTCAGTGTTTCCTTGAGTGAGGCTTCCTACACCTTGAGTTTGTGTGTTACTTTTAGTCAGTGACGTGCTCTATTTCCTAGACACCTGATGAATTTCTTAGCAGGAGCAGAAACCACTCAGAGACAGTAAGGAGTTCTCAGGGACAGGAAGTCAATAATAAGCATGGTGGGTTGGGTGGGCTGGGTCCCGTTGGCTGGGCTGGGTCCCCACCTCATTCAGTCCTATGCCAGGGCAGCCTGTGAGGAGACACCTCACTTGTGACAGTGGCACAGGGTGCTCAGGTGTTTTCCCCTCCATCTCTCAGATCTTTCAGTCTCTTACTGTACCTGGCGTGTATATGAGTCTGCTGGGGCCGCCAGGGCAAAATACCACAGACTGGTTGACTCAAACAGAACAACAGAAATTCAATTCCCACAGTTCTAGATGCTGGAAGCCCAGGATCAACAAGCCCACACGGTAGAGTTCATGCTGAGCTTCTCGTGGCATGTCGGTGCACCTGTCTCTGTCTGGGTGCTCACACGCCCCTGCTCTTCAACAGTCACAAACTGGCCCATGACAACCACAATGCACTCGTCTAAAAAAAGGCGAGGGTACCTATTCATGGTGATGGGATAGCAGCCCGGGAAAATATAAGTATAGATAAATGATACTCCAAAGAATCTACATTCAGAATCTATATAACTTTTCAAAACAAATAAGCAGAGACATACTATGAACATGAAATAAAAAATCTTCAGCAAACTTTCCACTGCAGATTTTGAGTTTTCATTGCCCATTTCCCGCCCCCCCCTTTTCTCTTAACTTATTACATAAAGGAGAAATGCAGCTTCCTCTCAGGCTGGCTGGCGGCCAGCAGTCAAGCCCAATTCAATTGGTGGGGCTCCTGGCCGCAGGACCAGCAAGCCTGGCTCCCCTTCTTCCTGAAGGCTGTGCTGCAGAAATGCTTTGCAGTGGAGTTGAGTCTTTTGTGCTGTGGCAGGCTAACCATGGTTTACAAAGAGCCTCTTGATAAGTCCTAACACTCCTGTACCCAGGACTCACAGCTCAGAGAGAAGGGACTCATGGGCACCTTCTTCCACATTGAAGAGAATTTTGATGTTTTCGTTGACATATTTCCCTCTGTTTAGGCAACAATAAGAGATTATTGTTCTTTATGAGAGGTTAATATCTCAAGAAGGAGGATTAAGGAATATGTTCCTTATAATGTTCTTTTAATCTGGCATAATTTA
Organism: Perodicticus potto; assembly: GCA_963574655.1. Taxonomy (NCBI): domain Eukaryota; kingdom Metazoa; phylum Chordata; class Mammalia; order Primates; family Lorisidae; genus Perodicticus; species Perodicticus potto. The sequence continues at coordinate 8,623 of CAUYRH010018317.1, forward strand.
ATTTTCTTTTTGAAGTACTTTGTGGAATGTTTTAAATTGCATATCAAAGGATTATTAATATTTTACATGTAACTAGAAACACCTGAGGAATAAAAGAAAACAACTCTAACTCTTTCTTTACTTTTCACAACCTCTCCACCTTGCCCCCTGAAATTTAATATATTCCTTATCATTATGACGAGGCTTAAACTCCACCACTCCTTGTAAAACTGTTTACCCCTCTGGGGAAACATAAAGTGTCTCACTAGGGCACCAATTAAATGTTGGGGAGAGAAAAGGAAATGTTTGAGAGCCCCAGACGTGTTGGAGCTTGTGTCTATGCTGGGAGTGTGTGCAAATCATTTGTGTGTGGAGGGTGGGGCAGGACTGGGTACCGCGTGAGTGAATGTGGAGCATGTGGATTTTGTGCATGCGTGGATTGTGTGTGCGCTGGGCGTGAACGTGGGGACCGCGGGTGCGTGTGGGCCGGGTATGAGCTTGTGTGTGTGAGCGTGTGTGCGTGCATGTGTGTGGACTGTGGGTGGCCTGCTCAACATTTTGGTGGATGTTCCATTCCCACCCCTTTTACTACGACCCTGGTCAGGCCACTTTTATGCCCGTGACAGCTTCATGAAGCACAAAACACGGAGCAATACACGGCATGAAATTGGCAACAAAGCCGAGCAAAAGCAGGGACAATTCTCCGGCAGGATGTGTTCACAATGTGGCTGATTGGATCTGGAAGCAGATGCCAGCGGCGGGTATTGTCCTGGTGACTGAAAAGACATGACCCCTGAGAAACCCAAGACAAGGAGGCTCTCCTCCTGAACCAAGGGGGAGGGGAGAAGAGGTGAAACCAATGAATAAATCAGGCACTGAAAACCGGGCAGAAAAGAAAATGCAAAAGAGGACTTTTTATGGGGAAAAGGGGGCAGTGCAGTGCGCACCGCCCTCGCTCCCGGCTAGCTGAACACTCGCGCGGACAATGGCTTTTAACAGATGGGAGACCCAGTGAAAGAAGCCAGCTTTTGCGCAGTGGAGAATCCCTGTTTGTTTAGTCGGCGGCTCCGGCAGGTGTCTGGAGAAGGGCGAAGCGGCAGGTTCAGCGCCGCTGTGCCAGGACAGGGGAGGTTAGGCAGAGCGGAGCGGTGACTGGCTTTACTGGGGAGAACTGGGCTTCCCGGAGTGGTCTGTGACACTCCGAAGACGGCAGCTGACTGGGGGTGGCCTCCTGGAGGGCGCTCCCCGCCCCCGCCCTCCGGCCGGCTCCCTCGCCGCGCTCCCCAACCGCGCTGGGAACAGAAAGTCTGTTGAGCTGTCCATCAAGCTAGGGACGAAGGAGGGATGGGAACGTGTCCCAGCCTCTATTCTCAAACCACACCTCGTGTCTCCAAACACTTTTAAACACAGAAAGGAGGGCTTAAAAGTGAAATGCAATCTTATTTTCATCAGACAGGCTCTCTGAACTTTTGCGTCGTCCAACAGTTACTGAAGCTGTTGAGGCCCAGGCGCTGCCCCTGGAAGTTCTTGTCTCGGCTTCTAGCAGCGTCCGGCACTAGGACCCGACGTGAAGGTCGAGGGGAGGCTTCAGGGGCGCAGTGGCGGCAGAGTCCGTAGAGTTCTTCTTCCAGCATATTGGCCTTGCTCTTCCGGAATCTCAAGATGTGAGCATGCTTTTGCAGAATGAAATAATATCTGCAGAAAAGTGTGTGTGTTCTCCTTTACAAACGAAGTGTTTCCCTCTCACCGGAGAACAAACATATACTAGCAACCAAAGGAATAGCCAAGTGGGGAACCCAGGGCTTTTGTTTCCAGCCTGCAAAACAGTGTGAGCAGTCACAAGAACATGTTTAAGAGCTAAATGAAGCAGCAGAGTTGGGTGGTTGGTGGGGAATTTTGTCCCCTTTTATTTATGAGATGTAAGTCATAAAAAATGAAAATACAGACCCTTACCTGCCCCCTTACGCCTTATCACCAGATAATTCTCATGAAGCAGTATTTTATTTGACATTTTTGGCTACTTTATTCTCAACTTAGCAAAAGCCCTGTCATGTGGACCAATATTTGTCTCACTCTGAGGTGAGATTCTCCAGGGTTAGAAACTTATAACTCCAGTGGCTCTGGTCAGAGGCTCCAAAGGCAGGGCTTGACTAATGGGGCGAGGGTCATTCATCAAAGTGACAAAGACCACTTTGAAACAATTGGAGAGAATGGTCATCAAATTAGGACATTGTAAAGGAAATAGGAAATTGCTCATTATTTTAATAATAGAGCTTAATAACTTGTTTCCATGCAATCTTATGAGGTACACATTCTTATATCTTATATGAGAATTTTTAAAAAATTAGTTTCCCTTTGAAAAAAGTTTTAAGATTAACATTTCATGATTTTTTAAATAATGTTGAATGTTTTCAACTTCCAAATCAAGCCCCTCAGTATCTTTATTATCAAAAACATTTAGTGAATATATCCATGTGCAAAAAAACTGGGTTGGAAGAGTCACAGGACAGAGCCTCATCCTGAAGGATCTTTGAGGCTGTCTTGAGAAACACTTCATTCCTTTGCTTCTTCTTTGCTGTGGTTCAGATCAGATATCACAAAAGAACATGACTAATGTGGAGTGAGGACAAGAATGTTGAGACATTTCCTGCAATATTTTGTGTGTCCACCTCTGAATGCCATCTACCATTAACAATAACAAATGACAAAGCTGTAACTGTCATTCATTGGAAACATACAATGTCAAAACACTGTGCTAAGTGATTATTTAACTTTATATGATCAAATGCTTTAAATCAGTGATTTTCAACTGGTGTGTCTTGGGAAGATCTTAGGTTTGCCACTAAAATTTTTAAAGATCATTAATTAAATTATTTTCAAAAGAAGTTCAAAACACAGTAAGTTAGTCTTTTTCTTTTCTCATTTGTTTTTGATCAACATAATTTAAGTGTGCTGTGAAGTTTAACTATAGGTTCCAGGGTGCCGTAAGATAAACCCTGGTGAAAAACCTTTGCTTTTAATGATCATTAAATTCTCCCAGCTATTCTAGGAGGTTTCTGTTCATATTATCCCCATTCCATACATGGAGTCTGAGTCTAGAGAGTTTAAGAAACTTCTAGACCCTTGATAAGTGGCAAAGCTTGGATTAAAAACTCAATCCTGCAAAGCCATACTCATAGCCGTTTTACTATACAGCTTAGCTCTTCCTGGCCTGCAAATAAGAATGTATGTATTTATTTGAAACTTATTTATTGGACATCTGCTAAGGGAAAAAAACAAAGATGTGTCCACACAGGCAAGGTTTCAATGAAGAAACAAATCTTAGGAAGACCTGTGATGAAATACATAGTGACCAAGTCTTTATGTATCTTCTCGAATGTGTGAGCCACAGATGGGGATGAACCTAAGCCTTGATAGCTTTATATACCAGTTCCAGTTATCCATGTGTATGGAAGAGTTTCATAAAATTATTTCAGTATGTCGAACATATGTGTTTTCATTACGTCCTTAATCAACAAAGCGGTGACATGGAAGTGTATTATTCTTTCGTTATTTTTTTGAAGAACTGTCCCAAAAGGTTTGGAGTAGAAGTTATTAGTGTTTGGAATGCCCAAACTAAACTGGTGCTGAAGTCCTCCTGGTAGACCTTGTCATCTCGCATCAAGCTCACACTATGTTAGCAAAGGGGCTTTTGGTAGAGATGGGTAATTTCAGGTGGTATGTGACATTCTGACTCTGTGGTTCTTGCCCCTCACCTGACATTCAGATTTAGTGTAAACATAATTCAACTTGAATGAAAAATTATTTTAGGTTTTCTACTAAAAAAATGGAAATGGAGTTATACAAGTCTTAACTAACACAAAAATGAGGGAACATGGAAAAGAAACTAAATGTTGAAAGAAGAATGCTCAGATAAAATCTCTGCAGTTGCCAACTAAAATTTGGAAATAGGTGATTGTAAGATTCCATTTAATCAAAATTCAATTTGAGAAAGACCTGACCTGTAACCCTAACTCCATTCTGTTATACAGTAGAGATTTTCATGTATGCTTTTATTGATGCTATGTAAGTACTTATTAAATATCTATTGAAACCATGAATGCATTATCTACTTTCCCCCATTAGTCTAGTAGTGTTTTTCAACCTTTTTTTATCTCATGACACACTTGAACCTATAGCTAAACTTCCACGGCACACTTAAATTATGTTGCTCAAAAAAAAAAAAAAAAAAGAAAGAAAAAGAAGAAGATACGTACTGTGCTTTGAACCTCTTTCAGAAATGATGATCTTTAAAACTTTTCATGACACACCTAAGATCCTCTCATGGCACGCCTGCTGAAAATCGCTGGTTAAAGTCTAGACTATATGCTACTTGAAAGCACACATCAGCTTATTTCTCTTTCTGGCCCTAGCCATCTGCTGTATAATACATGCTCAGTATGTGTTTGCTGAATGAATACATTTATCATTCCCATTCCACAGACAAGGAAACTAAAGTAGAGAAAGGGGAGACAATCAGTCTGGTCAGACTTGCTAGTAGGTGATGGACAGTCAGGATCAGAAACCTGTCAAAGCAGGAGTTCTTGAGCATTATGGTAATATGCAGCAGATTAAAGAAGTTTACTTTTTTTTTTTTTTTCGATATTCCTCTCATTTAGGGGTGAGATCTGGGTCACCTCTGTGACTGTTAGGATTAATTGCATGTACTGTGGGAGTTTTAGGCCTTCTTTCTTATCTTTTCAGGATAGTTGAGCCACCATGTAAGAAATCAGAATTCCCTGAGACTGCCATTTTGGAATGAACACCCTCAGTGCTCCAGCTGAGACCTGCCGTGCCCAGCCTTACAGCCATCCCCAACAAGGCACCACATGTGCAAGTGAAGCATCTTGTCTGGCCATGCAGTCTACCCCATCTGCCACCTAAGTGGCACCACTGAGTGACCTTAGTCAATGCCATGGAGAATAGAAGAAACTTCCAGCCGAATCCTGAATTCCTGACCTGTGAAATTGTGAGATAGAAAAAACCAATGATGACAATGATGACACCACCATCATCACCACCAATAACATCAAGGTCATTGTTTTAAAATATAAGCTTTGGGGTAGTTCATCACAAACAGCAGTAGGTGAGAAGAAATGCATAATTGAATGGAAAAGCGTGTAGATGCACAAATTCCAAGAGTGAATAACATCTGTGAAAGGGCAGAAAGATACAGAATTGCTACTGCTGTTGGAAGCTACCATATTATAAACTGCTTAGCCATGGGTGACTTAGATTATGCTTTCTTTCTTTTCCTTTTTTTTTGTGACAGAGTCTCACTTTGTTGCCCTTGGTAGAGTGCTATCACATCACAGCTCACAGCAACCTCTAGATCGGGCTTAGGTGATTCTCTTGCCTCAGCCTCCCAAGTAGCTGGGATTACAGGCACCCACCACAACACCCTACTATTTTTTTGTTGCAGTTTGGCTGGGGCCGGGTTTGGACCCACCACCCTTGGTATATGGCGCCGGAGCCCTATTTACTGAGCCACAGGTGCCACCCACATTATGCTTTCTTAATACAGAAGCAAAATGCAGTGAAGATGGGTAAATTATGCCACTAAAAGGAGAGCATGAGAGTGAATCTGAACCCATTGTACTAATGTTTTAATTGCTTAGTGTTACAAAGACAGCTGATACTTCACTTGTGACATCTACTTGGTTGTTTAATAGACATTTCAAAATTAATGTATCTAACACCGAAGTCAGGGTGTCTACCCTTTCTGTCCCAAACTTACTTAGTCTTGTACATCTCAGGGGATGACAACCAGGGTTTTTAGTTTCTCAGGCTCAAAACTTTGGCATTTTTGACTTTGCCCACACTCAACATTCAATTTATCAACACTTTTATCTACTTATCTTCATATCACAGTAATTCCACGGGAAGGCTCTATATGGAGAAAATAAAACAGTCCCATGGTTCAATTATATGTGAAAAATTGATGAGTTTTTTGATTTTTAAAATTAAAACAAAATAATTTAGAGCCATCATAGTTTAGAATAATATGCTTTATGACTTAGGCAGTGTTGTTTTTCCCTACAATTATTTGACTAAGATTATTGCTCTATGAAACCAACATTGGGAAAAGCTACTCTATTTACCAGATATCCTGTAATCAGATAGTTTTTATGATATCCTTGTGGAAATGAAAGAGAAATGTGGGAACGTGAGAATAATGTCAGGTGAATTTACATCTGGTCAAACACTTACAAAAAGTGATGAAGAGACCGATTTCAGTATGGAGAGCTGTTGGTTTTTTTCATATGGAGAGATTTCTTGATGACCATGCTTAATTTTTTAATCAGTAGATTAAGTGGAAATACAGAAGCTTAGCACATTTGTAGATGTCCACAAAGTTGGGAGATTTAGATTTAGATTTAATAGATTGGGTAGATTTTAAACCTTTTCTTTAGATTGAAAGGTTGGACTGAAAACATTAAGAAGATATTGTGAAATGGAAAACCTACCTCCTTAATTTGCAAGAAAAATATGCTGATTAGATATACTATGGGGATAGACTTTGCCTAACAACAGTTTGTGCAAAAAAGGCAAGTTTATCTAGTTGCATAAAAATGCTCATGCAGTAGTAATCTGTATTTATAGAGAAGTCCAGATCAAGGGGACTGATAAATACATGTGCATATGTCCTAACTTGCTCAGACCAAGATTTTAGCTCAACCTATTAAATCTTGTTATCTCATCTCAATCACGATGCTTTTTGTTTCTCTGGTCAACCGCCTCCCATTCTCAAGCCTTGTTAATTCCTCTTACCTCAAGCCCTTCCCTCATACTTTCCATTTACCTACTCTTCTTCTATCTGAGGCAAGATAGATGAACTTCTGTAAAAGCCCTCCAAGTTTCTGAATCACTCAGTATAGGTGTGGCATATTTATAAATAACTTTAAAATTTCAGTGAATTAAAATAATATGAGGTAATATTTTACTCACACATAACTTCATATGAGTATTCCCTGAAGGGTGGATCTCCCATTTTGCTAATCTATCTTCTGTGCTCAATGACTCTAGCAAAATTCTAGAATAAATTACTGAATAGAGAGTGTATAGAAGGGAGAAAGTGTGTTTACTCATATTTTTTGCATATAGCAAAGTGACTGGCATTCATTCATTTAACAGATATTGATAATATTGAGTGCCAACTTTGTGTAAGATATTGTTCTAGTAAAGTTGACAAACAAGAGAGAAATGTTCCTGTTTTCATAGGGTTTTGTATTATAGTGTGCATGAGGGGGAGACAGATAACAAACCCATTATCAAAGAATAAAACAATTTCTGATAATAGGACTATGAAGAAAATACAACTAGGTGATGTGATGGAGGCTGTGTGTGGGAGATCAGATCAGTAGATTCTTTTGAAAAGATAAAATGTGAGCTGAAACCAGTTGGGATAAAGCTGGCCACACAAAGATCTAGTGAGAAAGTGTACCATGCAAAAGAAGCTGTGGGTGCAAAGGCTCCAAGCAGCAATGAGTGTGGCATGTTGTAGACTAGGAACAGGATATGAGATGAGTTTAGAAGCAATGGAGGTTGAGGTCTTACAGGACTATATCGGCTGCACTTGAGAGTTTGTATTTTACTCTGAAAGCAATGGGAAGCCAATTGAAGGTTTTCATCAAGGAGTGACATTTTCTCATCTATTTCTTTCAAAGTTGGCAATGGCTGTTGCATGGAGCCTGGATTTTGAAAAGGGCTAGAGCAAAAGCAGGCAGTTAAAGTAATGCCCACAAGAGACCCTGGACTTGGATGAGGATGATAACAGTGGAAATACATAGAAATGAACAAAACTGGGGGATTTTTTGGAGAAAGGGTTGACAGGACTTGTTAATAAATTTGGATTTGACATGAATGGTGGTGTTATTTAATGAGATGGGGAAGACCCGTACAAGTTGGGCTAGAGATGGGGGGAAGAGGAGCCCTAATTCAAATATGTTAAATTCAAGGTACCAATTAAATATCCAAATGGAACTATTCACCAGGCAGTTGGATATACAGATCTGAAGTCTAATGGATGGGTTAGCACTTGGAGTTATCAGTTTTGGAGTCATTGGCCCATTGGCAAGATGGCTACAGCAGTTTCTAGCATCCTTTCCCTATTTTGTCTCTGAGAGAGGAAACTTTATCAGACTTAGCCTTATGCTCATTGGCCAGGAATGCATCACACAAGAGTGCCTAAGCCAGCCTTTAGCCAGGGGAAGGGATCACCACACTTGGCTTGACTTCACCAGAATTGTACCCTGGGCCGAGGCCGGGGCCAATCTTCTGCAACACATAAGGCACAAGGGGAAGGGTAGAAATGTGGACAAAAATCAGGTTCTTTGGTGAAGGAGTAAGAAGGAAATACATATTAGGACGATAGCCAACATTTTATTTAAAGTTTTGTTGTGGTTAAACTGGGCAGTTTATTACCTCAAAGAGTAGATGTGAGATCAAAAGACACAAGGGTGGGAAAGCTCTCTGTGAACTATGAAATAGTACAGAATAATTAAGTTAGTTTGCGTCAGACTATTCCCAGCATTATTCTACTTCTTTATCTTACTAAAGAGTTGCCTGTGGTCTGGTAGTCTGTTAGGATGTTTCTTAAATTGTTCTTCAAAGCCTTAAGATAGAGGTGGAGATGATAAAAAATGGCTGCCCTTCGGCGGCACTGGGGCTCAGTGAGTTGGGTGCTGTCCCCATATACCGAGGATGGAGGGTTCAAACCCGGCCCTGGCCAAGCTGCAATGGCAACAACAACAACAAAAAAGTAGCCAGGCGTTGTGGCGGACGCCTGTAGTCCCAGCTACTCGGGAAGCTGAGGCAAGAGAATCGCCTAAGCCCAATAGCTGGAGGTTGCTGTGAGCTGTGACACCACAGCACTCTACTGAGGGTGATAAAGTGAGACTCTGTCTCTAAAAAAAAAAAAAATGCTTGCCTTCAGCATGTCTTCTTTCTCCAGTAGATTCACACACCCTTCTCTCACTCTGCAGTTCTATTGTTTTCCGTCTTTCTTCTTATGCCCATAGGCACCTGCACACAAAACAAGGTGTCATTTCGACACTAGACATTTATGAAAAGGAAATGTTCGTTAACAAAGATCTGCTGAACTCTTCCGAGGCAGCCATTTGCCCGTTGATAGAAACTAACGCACACGAAAATGTCTTACTTTAGGTCAGCTGTTGGCAGACTTGAAATGATCATTTTAAAGTTATTAAAGGCTTTCAGGGTGGTAGGTTATGTTGAGAACATATAATAAATGTCATCTCTGACCTAGAGTATTGGAATTACCAGGTGCAATTATAGGTTCAATGCACATGTATTGTACTTGCTTTTTAAATTTGTAACTGTGTCATTTCACCTGAGCCATAAATTCGTAGTAAAAACAATGTGGTTTTTACAAAGATAATTTTATTCAATTTTACATTTCCATTTCTCCACTTAATAGGAAGATAAACTTTAAAAACCGAGATGACATAGAATAACATTACAATGAACCAGAGTGTGGGGTGGAGGTTCAGGTTGTGGATAATTTGTTGGGGGTAAAGAGTATAGCTCTTGTATTTTTCTTGTAGCATATTCTTTAACTCTTTATTACTCAGCAGAAACTATTGGCATGACTCCTTACTAGAAAATTCCTCGCATTATGTTGATGGTAAAGTGTGAATCAAAGATTTTAGGCTGTGGTACTCTGACTTCTATTGTGAAAAGCTATCAGCACTGGGTACCTGCCTGGTCTAAAAGGGTAGCTTCTTTGTGATTTTAAACATATGTCCTTTCATCCTAAGTGGTTTGAGGTACAGGCACATGGCTGAATTGTGTGCCAACACTTAGTTTTCAGTCATTTGTTCATTCTACAAGTACAGTGTGCCTCACACGTGCCAGGCCCTGTGCTAGTGGGGGAATAGCATTTTAAGGAAAATAATATGATGTTTCACTTTAGGGAGCATATCCCCTAGCCAGGAAGATGGTCATTAAACTAGTAATCAGGTCCGCCTCTAATATTTGTGGGGTTCGGGGCCAGAATACAAATGTAAGCCACATACCAAATATTTAAAGACTTAAAAGTGATCAGTTAAGCCATGCCTTGGCTCAGTTCGTGCTCCCATTTAGAGCATCAAAGCTTATGCTCTGGGGATTACTACTGGGATCTGGAGGCTAAAAGGGCCTCGGTCTTTTTAGGTGTCCCTGAGTGGCAACAAGAAGCTGTTGGCACAAAGGAAGACAGAGGTGGGCGGGGTCCAGGAGCCCTGCGTGAATGAACTCACCTGAACCTGGCCTGGGACATCACTCAGGTGGCCAGGGAGCTGGAATAGGAAGGCTCCAATCCTCATATCTCAATTTCTCACTTCCCTTTTCAGGTGGTCCTAAGCACTTTTCCACCCGAGATGAGAGAGATGGAATGTGGTCATCCAGGAAATCCCATCTGCCCTGAGTGCTCTGGGGCGGACACCTCACCTCATTTCCCAGGCAGAAGCTGAGGGTTTCTACTTTCTGACGCACACTCACTTGCTCTGAGACCTCAGTTTGGTCAGGGCGTGGCTTATCCATAACTCACTCAAAAATAGAACAAATTCTCAGTAGCTTTTCTTTTCATACTGACAAAAAAATGTACATGTATTTTGATGTTTATGATATGTATGCTTCTTTAAAACAAGCAGCCCAGGACAGATCCCAACTTGCTTGGATTTCCATGGGTTTGCCCATAACATTACACCTACATGTGGAGTTAAAAGGTTTGAGCTTTGTAAATTCTGAAGTTTGTACTTGTCATTTCTAGGATAAGCTTTCATTTATTCTTCTCTCTGTATTTTTTTTCCTATTATTTTTTTCTGTTATTTTTTTTCTGTTTCTTTAATGACCATGCTAAATACCACTAAGAAAGACAACAGAGGGCTGGGAGGCAGTATGTATGGGGACCTAGTTTAGAAGTGTAGTGATGGGCTGTGGGTATCAGGCAAGGCTTCCTGGAGGAAGCACTATTTTGGCTGAGACTCGGGTAGAGGCTGTGATTAATGCCTCAGTCTAAGCAACATTCTCGACTTGACTACCAAGTTATAGAGATGACAAGGGAGGATTTTACAAAACGTAATCTTTACATTTAGTTTCTTTTTATAAAAGTGATACCTGTTCATTATACAAATAATTGAGTAATATAGAATTACTAAGGTAAATAAGTGTGACTATTTCTTATATGGTAAAAAGTATGACTATTTCCGGTAAGTCCATCTCTCAGAATAAATTTGAAATGTATAGGATAATTTCATTTTTCTTTAGATTTTTTTTTCTCATGCATATATCAATTTTTCTACTTCATATATAACGCAATAACCTATTATTTTATAATCTTTTACTCCTCCAAGGCCATCTTTTACTCCTCTTTGCCATCTTCATAGTAACTGCCAGTTGATTAATCATCCGTGTTTCAACTCCCAGCAGTGGGGTCTGCAGAGGACTCCATGTGTCAACGTGCATTCCTTTCTATCAGGTAGATAAAATGTGGGTCATCAAAGATTTAAGTTGGACTTAAAGCTAAGATCCTTATATGTCTTGTGTCATTCTGCGTGGATCCGACTACTTCTAGGGCACGTGTAAAATCTAATTGGTTGGAAAGGATTGCAGCTCATTTATGGTTCTCGTCCCTGCATGGTCTCCTTCTGCTGGGGACCCTGTCTTCTTTCCCTACATATGTGTATCTGTGAGCTCTGCCAGCATGGTCCACACCAGTTGGTGGATTCTTTCTCATTTTATGAGCTCTCGTTGGCTGTGTTGACACCAGGACTGAATTTAGAGGGTTCCATTTCTGGCTTATTTACAGACTACTTCACTTCTCAGCGTCCTTGAAACACAAGATATTAACACTTGCTGTATCCTCCCCTCAGGGTCCCTGTGAAATTACACTGAGAGAGTGTGTGAATGAGCTTTATAAATTTTAAAGTTTTTACCTGTAATTTCTAGGATAAGCTTTCATTTAACTGAGAAATCCCTCCTTCTCTCTTGTTATTTGTTTTCTATCTGTTTCTTTAATAACCACTTCCAGTGTACCATTCCCTACGAAGCATGTTCTGAACCAAATAAGATAGTGAATATTAACGCCACCAATATACCTATACTCTATATAGCAAAATTGTATGCATAATTTCATATATAAGTTCTTTTTTTATTATATAGCCTAAGATTTATAAGCAAATTTTAGTTGAGATGAAAAGAACCCACATTTTTAATAAGTAGGCAGCTAAACTTTTTTTTTATGGTTGATATAGAATTATGGTCTATTATCTATAGTTTGCTGCAAATAATGCCTAGGAAAGGTTTTAGATGATTCATTAGGTGGTAATTTAGGTCCATGCATATTATTATTGTTAATTAATGATAATAAAAACAATTCAAATGTCAGGATAGGGTGAAATGACACCAAGTTTTTGATGGGCCTTCTTGAAAAGCTTTCATGTACCCCAAAGATTTGGAGCTTTTATTTGAGTGATTTTGTTGACCACTTTGTTAATCTCTGAAGGTCAAGCCAAGATGAGTTATAACTCATTTAATGTGTAGGCTGTTTGTTCCCCCACTCCCCCAATTGTAAATTATACAATCTCAACCTCTACAGCCAACATTTAATATATCTGACTTTATTGCTTTCCATTTTATGAAAATTAATTACAGTTCACATTCTGACACTGAAATTAAAGGGTAAGCACTAAATCTTGTACACAACAATAGGAAATTAAGAGCACATTCTTTATTATCAGAATAATGAAGATCAGGGATGCTTTTTTTTTTTTCTCTCTTAAAGTGCTGGGGAGTGAGATAAAACCAGATTTAAGCAAGACATTTTCCCTCCATAACTTGTGCCATTGCAACATGAAAGCCAGAATGGAATCATGATATTTTAATAAAGAAACTCCAACTCTTTGTGTTTTATGTAGAAGGAAATTATTTAGTGATAATATCTTGTATTAGAGAACTTTGTTCCTACGAGATGTTTTTACCAGGGAACCAGAATATTTAGGAGTAGGTGAGGCAGACTAGTCTCTGTACAAATGCAGACCAACTTCAGTGGATTCAATGAATGTCTAAAAAAGAAAAAACCAATTTTGTAAAGGTGAATATAAGGACTAATGAAAAGAGCTTGAAATGTACATGTGGTATACTGCACACATGTACTTCTTATGCTAACCTACCTTTGAAACCACAGGATTTTGAAGAGCAGCAACCATATATAATATCCAAGTTTATAAGCGCCTCACAGTTTGCAAATGCAAAGATGTAATGCTTATGTTCCCTCTTCCCAAATTTATATGTGAAATTTCCATCCCCCAATATGACCTCCAAAGTTTGTGTGTTGAAAACTTAACCCACCAATTAATATGTTGATGGCATTTGAGGGGGGGGGCTTTGAGAGGTAATTAGGATTAGATAACGTCATTAGGGTGGAGTACCCATGATATGACTGGTAGCTTTAGAAGAAAAAGAAAGGAGGAGGAAGAAGAAGATCTCTGCTGTCATGACTCTCTGCCATGTTATGACGTGGCGAGAAGACCCTCATCAGATGCCAGTACCATGCTCTTGGGCTTAAAAACCATGAGCAAAATAAGATTTATTTTTCTTAAAAATTACTCAGTCTGTAGGATTCTGCTATAGCGACAGAAATGTACTAAGAAAAGAGGAGATTAGATTGTGAAGAAGAGCCCTCATGATTGGGATCAATGCCCTTATAAAAGAGACCCATGAGAGCTAGTTAGCCCCCCTCTCAATGTGAGGACACAGCAAGAAGGCATCATCATTGCCATAGAAAGCAGGCTCTGGCCAGACACCAAATATATTGGCAACTTGATGTTGTACTTTCCAGTCTCCAGGACTCTGGAAATAAATTTCCCTTGTTCATGAACTATCCAGTTTATCATGGTCTGCTACAGCAGCTGAATGGATTAAGACAACAATGTAGTTTCAGATACACCACTTAATTTAGCACTCACAATAATGTAGTGGGAAAGGTATTTTTTAATAGATCAAATAACTGTGCTCATGCTATATAGTATTAACTCAGCGGTTTCCAAATCATTTGTTTTTTCTGTCAGGGATACAATAAAAAAAATAATAATATTAGGACAAACTCCCATATATAAAACATAGAAAGTGGATGGGAAGACAGAGGGGTTGGAAACCTGTTCATTGGTCTTCACCAGTCTTTAACTGTGTTACCTTAGGCACCTCTATAGGTACCTGGGGAGAACAGTTTGAAAATTGGTGCCACAAAATTTAAAGTGTTCAATGAATGTTGTCCAAACAGCAGTCCTGGAGCCTGTCCTAGGTGTAACCACACAGTAACTGACAGAGTTCTGTTCCTTCTTACCTGGGGTCCATTCTCCATCTGATACTAAATGGAAAGCATGTCTTTGAGAGGCTTTACAATAAGGATAGCACTGACATCTATCTGTTTTTGCTTAACTGCCTAGAAACCAAATGTGATGTTCAAGATCTTATTCCCCATCCTTATGAAATATGCTGAATGAAGTATTCACGCAATCAGGGTAGTACTTTTTTGTATGTGTTGAAATTTATGACTACTGCATCTTGGCTTCCTAATGTGTAAAGGATGTTGACACATGGCAACCCAAATTAGTTAATGTTGCCATATTTCATGAATCAAATGGTGGTAACTACAAGTCCCTTGCCATGTGGCTGATGATCCATGAGATTCTTCCACTGGAAAATATAGTGCATTGTAATGTTTTTGAGTTTCTAAGTTTTGAGAAACGGAATTTTTTCCCCCCTACAGCAACATTCATTGACATACACCTGAAATTTTGTGTAATTGGCTTGACTCAAAGACTATAGCTATGATCCCAGTTCTGCTATGTTGACAATCACAGTTGGATACATGGATATATGGATATGGATATGGATATGGATATGTGGCTCTCTGGATTTAAATTCTATTCAGTTAATTTAAGTAAATTCCCTGTTTTCATTGAGTGTCGAATGCCATGCTAGCTGCTAAGAACAGTGGAAGGAAAACACACCTTATTCTCTATGAGCTTATTGGCTTATTGTCTAGTGAGAGAGTCTGATAGGTAAGGAGAGAGTTGTGGGAAATGTGAAAAATATTTTGAAATCAATAGCACCAGGTCCCATGCTAAGACATAAAAAAAGAATTTAAGTCAGGTGTAGGAAGTGATTTCTAAAGGAAGTGGTCTTGGAGAATAAGCAAAAATTGTAAGTTTGGAAGGGGACCTCTGGAACAAAAGCAAGGAGCTAATTAGCTTTTCTTTTTAAAAACCAATGATAAAACTAGACAACACTGTCAAAAGCAATCATTTATAGATTCTGGAAATTAATCAAAGGCACGCAACAAATTTAGAAATATTTATTCAAGAAAAACAACTGAATCTTGAGTAACAGTTGTTTGGCATTTTAGCTCTTTAGGTCTACTAGGACAGAAGTCTTACCAGGTTAGTGCAAGCTGTAAGAACTACTTGAGAAGGATTACTTAATTTGGAGCAGGCATTGTTGTAAACAATAGCAATCTCAGTAATGGAAAACAATCAGAAAAGGTCAGTCTCACAGTTGGCTTGTGGTTGTCATTGGGTTAGGGTAAGCAACAGACTAGTTGACTAGATAGACTGTAACAAGGAGATCTATGTTTAGAAGGATGCACACTTGTAAAAGGTTATACACATGGAGAGGAGGAAGATCAGAGTCTAGAATTGCTATATTATTTAAAATGCTTAGTTTTCAGCTCCAAATTATGAAACATGCATAGGAATAGGAAATTGTGACCTACACACAAGGGAAAAAAAGCAATTAATAGAAATAGTTTCTGAGAGGTCCCAGGTACTGGACTTAGTAAAGAAAGACCTCAAATCAACTATTTTAAATACATGCAAAGAAGTAAAGCAAATCATGTTTAAAGAAACAAAGGGAAGTATGTCAATGGTGACTCATCAAACAAGTAAAATCAATTAAAAGATAGAAATTATAAAAAGAGGAACCAAGTGGAAATTTTGAAGTGGAAACTATATTAACCAAAATGAAAAATTCACATGAACTAGAAGAAAACACAATCAGAAAAATTAAAGATGGATCAACAGAAATTATAAAGGAAAAATAGAATATGAAGTAAAATGAACAGAGCTTCAACATGGGATGCCATCAAAGACATCAATATACTTGAAATGAGAATGCCATAAGCAATGCAGCTGGAAAATAGGAAGCTAATATTACACAAAATTTTAAATAAAACATTAATTGACATAATCAAGAAACTCTGTAGAATTAACACAAATGGTTCCACACCTATACCCAACATAGTCAAACTGTTAAAAGCCAAAGGAAAAGAAAAAGTTTTGAAAGCACCTAGAGCAAAAACAACTCATACACAGGGAATCCATAATAAAAATAACAACTGACTTCTCATATAAAAGAATGGAAGTTAGAAGACAATGGGATGACATACTCAAAGTGCGCAAAGAAAGAGGAAAATCCCCTATCAAACAGTACAAACATATTTCCTCTTTTCTTCTCTTACCTGATATAAAGCATAATTGCATAAAGCAGTAACTATATGTTATATTGTTGTGATCACAACATGTAAAGATTTAATTGATTTTATAATAGTATGACAAATGAGGCAGAGAAAATGGAGCTATTTGGATCAAACTTTTTATATTTTACTAAAATTAAACTAATCTGAAGAAGATTGTGATAAATTATATTGTAATCCCCAAGGCAATCACTAAGAAAAATACCAAAAAATTTATTTAAAAAATCAACAAAGGAATTAAAATGGTAACAACAGAAAATACTTCGGTAACCCCAAAGAAGGCTGTTAAAGAGAAGTAGAAGAACAAAAAAGATGTGAGAACTATAAAAAACAAATATCCCAATACCATGTGTACATCCAACCATATCAATAATTACATTGAACATAAATGGATTAAACATTTCAGTCAAAAAACAGAATTAGATTGGATAAAAAAACAAGATTCAACTATATAATGCCTACAGAGGCATACTTTAAATTCAAATACTCAATAGATTTAATGTAAAAGGATAGAAAGAATATCTTAAGCAAACAGAAAATATGAGAGACTGGGATTAGTTATTGTAATATCAGGAAAATTATATTTTTAGAGAAAGATGTTACTCAAGAAAAGGGGGACATTTTCTAATGATAAAAAGTTTGACCATTAAGGAGATATAATAATTAAATATGTGTGAGACCTAATACAGAATTTAAAAAATATATGAAGCAAAAACAAAGAAAATTAAAAAGAGAATTCAACAATAACAAATGGGGACTTTAATATCATATTTTTAATATGAATAGAACAGACAGATAATCAGCCAAGATGTACAGGATTTAGCCAGTCCTATCAACCAATTTGACTTAACTGATATCTACAGAATATTCAACAGCAAAATACACTTTGTTTTCAAGTGCACATGAAGCATTTCCCAGGGCAGAATACATGCTGGACCACAAAATAAATCTCGATATATTTAAAAGGATTGTAAGGATTGAAGAATTGAAATCATACAAATTATGTTTTTCTGATCACAATGAAGTTAAATTAGAAATTGGCAACAGAGAAATTTTGGAAGTCTACAAATCTATCAAAATTTAAAAAAACGTCACATTTAAATTACCCCATAGGCCAAAGGGGGAAAAAATGCAAGTGCATTAGAAGATAATTTGAATTGAATGAAAATAGAAACACAGTTTATTAAAATTTATAGCATATAGCTAAAAGAGTGATCAGAGGGAAATTTACAAGTATAAATGCCTATATTAACAAAAATGAAAGATCACAAATAAATAACCTGAGTTTCAATCTACAGGAATTTAGAAAAAGAGGAGTAAACTAATTCCATAGCCAGATGAAGGAATGAAGTAGAACAGATGCCAATAAAATGAAAAACAGGAAAACAATTGAAAGAATCATTGAAACCGAAAGTTAGTTCTTTATATAGCATAATGAATAAAAGTGAGACAATCACATAAATAGGTGTAGAAAAATTACTTGGCAAAGTCAAGCACCCATTCAATAATAAAAATTCTCAGCACACTAAACATAGAAGTGAATTTCCTCAATCTGACAAAGAGCATTTATGAAAAGCCAACAGCCAGCATCATACCTGATTATGAAGGGCCGATTGCTTTCCACCAAAGATCAAGAACAAGACAAGCACGTCTGCTCTCACCATTCATATTCTAAATTGTACCAAATACTCTATCCAGCAAAACCAGGCAAGAAAAAGAAATAATGGTACCTATATTGGAAAAGAAATAAAATTGCCTTTATTTAGAAATGACATGATTCTGTACATTGAAAGTTCTGTGAAATCCTCACATAGTCTGGCTAGCAGTCAGCTGGAGGTGATTGAGGAGGATGGCTAGACAAGCAGGTCACTACTTAGAGCAAGACAGAGGCAAAAGGAGGTATACTCCATGGATGATACTGAACAGAGGAAGGACAGGTGGATGCAACCCAAATTGGGAAATCATCTCACTGACAAAAGGCTACTACTTTTCTATGGACTAGAGGACTGGAGAAGGGGAGACTAGGTTACAAGTAGAATGAGACTAAAAATCAAAACGGAGCAAAGAGCCCAGCCAGTGGTAATGAAAAGAAAGTCTGTGAGTTGAGGTGATTTGGCTAGGAATGCAGACGTGCTATCGGCATGACTGGTCCACATTAGGGGAACTACGTCTTTGACTGCAGGATTCAGAAGACTACAGTGTACTGGCTGTGCAGCAAGTTGGTTGGGAAGGAAGTTTCCCTCCATGAGGCCTGCCAAGCAGACTTATAATTGTTTATGGTCGGGCCTGAAGGATCACACAGGATTTTGGCCTAGAGTCAAACTCCTCAGAAACTACTATGCCTAACAAACAAGTTCAGCAAGCTTGTTGGATACAACCTCAATAAACAAAAACCAATCACATTTTTATATAGTAGTGGTGAATTCTCTAAAAGCAAAGAGAATAATTTTACTAAAAATAATATCAAGAATAAAATATTTAAAGATAATTGTGATTTTAAAAAGTGCAAGATGAGTATCCTGAAAATGATAAAATATTGATGATAGAAATTTTAAAAGTCCTGAAATAAATGATGAGATATTCTATGTTTATGGATTGGAAACCTCAATATTGTTAAGAAGCAATTCTCTCCACATTGATCTATACATTTAGTGTAACACCTGTCAAAATCGTTAACAGGACTTTTTATAAAAGTTGACAAATAGGCTCAGTGCCTGTAATGCAGTGGTTATGGTGCTGGCCATATACACCGAGGCTGGCAGATTCGAACCCAGCCTGGGCCAGCTAAGCAACAATGAGAACTGCAACAAAAAAATAGCTGGGTTTTGTGGCAGGCATCTGTAGTCCCAGCTATTTGGGAGGCTGAGGCAAGAGAATCGCTTAAGCCTAAGAGTTAGAGGTTGCTGTGAGCTGTGACACCATGGCACTCTACCAAGGGTGACATTGTGAAACTCTGTCTCAAAAAAAAAATTGATAAATTGATTTGACTCTGAAATTTATTTAAAAAACCAAATACCCAGAATAGCCAAAATAATTTAGAAAAAGAACAAAAGTTGAAAGACTTACACGTCTCAAATTCAAAGCTTACTATACAGTAATCAAAAATTGTTCAGTTGTGGCATAATTATCAAAGGAACAGATCTGAAAGTCCAGAAATAAACCTTTATGTTTAAAGGAATTTGATTTTGACAAAGGAGCCAGGCCAATTTAATGGGGAAAAGGATAGGGACATGGTTTGAATGTTTGGCTCCTCCAAACTGTGTTTTGAAATTTGATCCCCAGTGTTGGAGGTGGGGCCTGGTGGGGAATGTTTGGGTCATGGTCACAGATCCTTCATGAATGACTTGGTGTTCTCCCTGCTATAATGAGTGAGTTCTCACTTTATTATTAGCTAAACCCAGTGGTTTAAAGGAGCCACTGGCACCACCTCGCCTCTCTTAGTTCCTTCTCTCCCCATGTGACATACCTGCTTCCCCCTACTTTCCCCTTTGTTTAGAAGCTCCCTGAAGAAGTTGTCATTACAAACATGCTGATGATGTGCTTCTGGTACAGTTTGGAGAATCATGAACCAAATAAACCTCTTTCCTTTATAAATTACCTAGCCTCAGATATTGATAGTTTTTTTTTTCTTTCTTTTATGTGACAGAGTCTTACTATGTCACCCTGGGTAGAGTGCGGTATGGTCACAGCTCACAGCAACCTCAAACTCTTGGGCTTAAGCGATTCTCTTGCCTCAGCCTTCCAAGTAGCTAGGACTACTATTGATAGTCTTTTGACAAATTATTGTGAAATAATTGAATGTCTACATGCAAAAAAATAAATTAAGCATATTGCATTCAATGCACCACACTAAAAAAAAAGAAATCAACTCAAACTAGATCATAGATCTAAATGAAACTATAAAACTTTTATTGGAAACAGAATATTTTAATGATTTGAGGTTCAGGAAAGTATTCTTAGGTACAGAAAAAATTATAATTCATAAAAGATAAAAATTGATATGTTGGATTTCATTACAATTAAAATCTTTTGTGCTTCAAAAAGGAACCATTAAGAAAATGCGAAGACAACACAGATGAAAATTTTTGTGAAGCTCGTATTTTATAATGGACCCGCATATCTGGGAATGTATCATATACATTACTTATATTATAACTTAATAATCAGAAGAAAACATAAGGTAAAAAGAAGCAAAATATCCAAATAGTTCACTAAAAAAGCATACAAATGGTTAATAAGCACATGAAAAGATGTTCAACTCCAGTAGTCATATAGAAGTGCAAATTAAAACCATAATCAGTTACTACTTTACATCCACTAGAAGGTCTATAATCACAAAGAGAGACAACAATTGTTGGTGAGGGTGGGGAGAAATTGGAACCCTATTACATTGAAGGTGGGACTTTATGGTATTATAGCCACTTTGGAAAACACTTGGGTGTATCTTTTGGAAAGAGAAACATAAATTTATCATACCCCAAATTCTACCCATAGGTATCTTCCTAACAGAAGTGAAGCCATGTGATCACACAAAGACTTTTACATGAATGTTATAGGGGAATTATTTGTAATAGCCCATTTCAAAACAATCCAAATGTCCAACAACTGGTGAATGCATAAGCCTACGTGATGCATACAATGGATATTTTATTTAGCAATAAAAGGGAACTAACTACTAATACATGATACAACATAGATAAACTTAAAAAATGTTAAGCTCAGCGGGATAAGTCAGATACAAAAGACCATACTGTATGCTTCTTTTTGTATGAAAAATTCAGAAAAGGCAACAGCAGAAAGCAAATTATTGGTTGCCTAGTGATGGGAGAGAGAATGTGGATTCACTGCAACCCGATTAATGAAGGATCTTTCTGGGATCATCAAAATGTTCCAAAATTGGATTTTGGTGATGGTTGCACAATTCTACAAGTCTGCTTAAAAAAAAAAAATCACTGAATGATACACTTAAAAGATAAAAGAAGAAAAAAATTAGGTATTGGCTAGGTAAGATAAGGAAGAGGGAAGAAAGGAGAGCCACAGGGAATGACATGTGAGTGTGAGGGAGAAAAAGAAGTCTGGTATCAGCAAGGCCTAAAATACAAGGGAGAGGGAAGAAAGGTCACTCAAGCCAGAGAAGGCCTTGAACTCCAGGTTTAAAAGATGGAACTTATCCTAATAACCACAAGAATCCTGCAATAGAATTGTATATTTAGCTTTTACAGCACAACTTAGAGAAATAACATGCCTATAATAAGTATCTAAGTAGATGTATTAAGAAAACCTTTAAAAATGTGTTAAAAACTTTTAAATATAAAAGCTCAAGCTCCAGATTCATTTTGATTTTTAACAACTTTGAAAATGAAAAAAAATCACACTTCTTTTCACTAAGTATGAATAAAAGAGCTCCACAAAAGTGGAATTGTAGCTATGTGTGTGAGTTTCAATTCGTATTTTATTATCTTTAAAGAAACGAATGATCTCCATTGGTTTAGCTGTTGATTATGGATCCAAAGCATAATTTTCATAAGATGAAATATTAAAATGTTTATTGTACTGAAAACTGAGTTTCCAAAATTCAAAAAGGGGTGGAAATAAGAAATTTTAAAGAATGACTCAGTTGAAATTATCTACTTGTTCAACATTGATGATAGTGGTTGATAATTTTGTCCAAAGAAGAAAATTACCTCTGTCTCTGTCTACCCCCCACACCCCTGGGTTGCTCTCTCTGTAAATACATATGTATATATATAAAACACATCCTTGTTTTTTAGAAAAATACTCAGCACATCAATAACAAATCAAGTCAGAACATCTTTGCATCTTTGTCACGTGAAAACATGGTTAAAATTTGGATTTGGGGTATGTTTAAGCTTTTTGGATCTTTAAGAGTTAACTTTTCAAATAATATCAATAGGTCTTGCAATTTTTTTATTTTCCAATACCTAGTTTTACTTTCATTGAGAATTTTTTATTATTGTTATTTTTTTATTAAATCATAGCTGTGTACATTAATGTAATCATGGGGTACAAAGTGCTGGTTTCATATACAATCTGAAATATTTTCATCAAACTGGTTAACATAGCATTCATGGCATTTTCTTTTTTTTTTTTTTTTTGAGACAGAGCCTCAAGCTGTCACCCTGGATAGAGTGCCTTGGCATCACAGCTCACAGCAACCTCCAACTCCTGGGCTCAAGCGAGTCTCCCGCCTCCACCTCCCAAGTAGCTGGGACTGCAGGCGCCTGCCACAATGCCCGGCCATTTTTTGGTTGCAGCCGCCATTGTTGTTTGGCGGGCCCAGGCTGGATTTGAACCCACCAGGTCAGGTGTACATGGTTGGCACCTTAGCCCATTGAGCCACAGGCACCAAGCCAGGCATTTTCTTAGTTATTGTGTTAAGACCTTTATATTCTGCATTCAGTAAGTTTCACCTGTACCCTTCTAAGATGCACTGTAGGTGTGGTCCCACTGATTACCCTCCCTCCACCCATCCTTTCCCCTCCGCTCCCCTCCCTTGCCCCTTTCCCCATATTCTTGTGCTATAATTGGGTTATGGCCTTCATATGAAAGCAATAAACTAGTTTCATAAGTGTAAATTTCATTTCAATTCAAAAGAGAGAAATGGACAACATACCAAGAATTAGAAGTGAAAGGGCAAAGCTCCCTGTCAAGCTGTGAATTCTGACAACTTAAGGGGTCTGTTGTCCTTCCCCCTCTTCCCAACAAAGCCGCCGCCTAGTGAGGAAGTACAGTTGTCAGATTTCCCCCAAGTCAACTTTCCTTCCCAACCCTGAGTTGGCTTTTCTCTCACTTATGCGCTCTCGTCTCTGGGGAATAATGGCAACCAGGCTGAATCAAAGCAACAGGGTGATTGTATGATGGGGACCAGTGGTTCCCAGATGCTGGGTTAAGAGGCCACCAAATTGATTTCACTTGAGAGCAAATTCAGATCTGAACCCAGTTTTTCAGAGGTGAAAGAGATCTATTGATTTTCGTCACAGTCAGTTTAAAACTGAAATGATCGCCATTTTAACCGTGTCAGACTGAACAGATCTATTGGAAATGAGTATCATTGGGACTGGAAGGTGTTTTTCTTTTGACTGAATTCTATATTGTACATCTTAGATGGAAAATAAAGTAATAAGACAGTGAAAAGCAGCCGGGAAATTCCATGCTTGGTATTATTTACCTCTCTAGGTAAATGAAGCAGCCAGGATGGGAGAGCAGTTAGTTTACAGAAATGCCCGCAATACCTGAGTCTTCCCCGAGTGGAATGAATTCACCTAAGTCACAAGTATATCAGTCTATGTGGCCCAAATCATTTTTGTAAACACCTCGGCTGATCTAGCTGTTGACTGTTTGCAGAATGGGAGAGCCTTCTTAGGATGTATGGAACAGACATCTCTGAGAGTTGTGGGAAGTTCTTGGCAAAATTTGGTTTGGAGCTTAATATTGAAAGTTAAATATTGCAAGACTGGAAAGTATAAGTAATAGTATGATGTTTAAAAATGAACCTATATTTCATTCATAAAAATTAAATATCAATGTTAGTCCTCTTTTCTTGGGAAACATCAGAGACTTGCTATCTCTTCACTGAGTGTGTGTTCAAAACTGACCAAGCTTATTCTCACCACTTGAGGAGACTTCATGGGTTGTTTCCTAGAGATTTAAAATTTTCTTTTCTTTTTTTTATTGAATCATAGCTGTGTACATTAATTCAACCATGGGGTACAGTGTGCGGGCTTCACATGCAATCGGAGATATTTTTATCAACCTGATTGAGGATAAAGGATGAGATTACACTTGTGGTGCATATTTGAAGGGTTAGGAGAACACTTCTAAATATGGATCAAAAATGTTTTCACATAGTAAATGAGAAAATCTCATGAATGTTATGTCAATGAGATTTAAAATTTTCTTAAAGTCACTCCTTATTTAAAGAAAATATGTTTCTGTTTGCTTTTTGAAAGTGAACAAATAGAATTAACTACCTTTCTGGAGAATCTAAGTTCTATTTTCTAGAGTATTCCAATCACTACCATTGTGTTAACTTTCCAATATATTTTATCCAAGGGATGAAATTATTTTGCCAATTACAAACTGTGCCTTTTGGTGCAGTGGCCCCCCTTTCTACTCACATTCTTCTCTTTTTTTATCATTGGCATAATGCCTGTTGTTTCTACATCATGCCCACTTTTTGAGTCCTATTTCATATAAGATCTCTGTGTATTTGTGCACGTTATATATATGTATATATTTGTGTGTATGAAGATATGTGTGATACGTTAAAGTATAAACAAAATACTGCCATCATTGTTATCACTGTATGTGTGTTGGTTCTAGTGGTGGTGGGCAGAGGGGAGAGAAAAACATCTATCAAGGTCCTTTCATAATCACACACTTGCAGGTGATTTATTTATGATATCTTGCTTAATCTTTATGAAACAGTATAAGAGGCATATTGTTATTTCTAGTTTATTAATGAAGAAATGGAGATTCAACTAGGCTAAGTCAATTGTTTGAGGTGATATAGCGATTAAGTGGATTCTCAGTGTAAGTCTTTTGAAGTAATAAACCTCTGTTTTTCCTCAAAACTGTGTTGCTCCAGGGTACACCTGCAAGGCAGTTTAAGCATGCATGATGGTCCAGTCCTGGCATTCAAATAATGTATCTATGTAGCAGGGTAAAGATGTTTACAGATCATCATCGCCCCATGTTCCAGGGCTTCATCATAACAGCGTATGCATCACTGGATGTGGTTGAGTGTGCTCATGGAGAAAGTCTACAACTGCATTTATTTTATTTTACTTTATTTTATTTTATTTTTTTGTAGAGACACAATCTCAAGCTGTTGCCCTAGGTAGAGTGCTGTGGTGTCATAGTTCACAGCAATCTCCAACTCTTGGGCTCAAGGCATCCTCTTGCCTCAGTTTTTCTATTTTTAGTAGAGAAGGAGTCTTGCTTTTGCTCAGGCTGGTCTGTAACTCCAAAGCTCAAGTTAACCACCCACCTCAGCCTCCCAGAGTGCTAGGATTACAGGCGTGAGCCACCAGGCCCAGCCCTACCACTGCTTTTTTTCAACTGAAAATTACAGTCTGAGCTATTAAGTAATTGTCACTAAAACTATATACATTTAGGCAGATTTTAGCCACTAAATATATCAATGAATTAGAAAAGTAGTCCCAGGAATGAATTACCACACATTTAAAACGCCAGTCCATCTAAACTTCTTTATCAGTGACTTAAAAGGTGTTTCTTGATCATTTATATGGTATGATATGTCTCGTTCCCTTATGTACTACTTGTGGCTCATGGTTAGAGTCTAGTTATTCTGTATAGGTACAAAATCTCTTGATGTATCTTTCCACATGTCCAGAATGAAGAGGGAAAATCTCAAATCAGATCTTATAGAGAACGGCCAGGTGAGGGATAGGTTATACAAAACAAAGATTGAAACCAGGTAGATTAGAAGGCTGAGGTACCATGGCACTGTTGAAAGAGTCCAGGGAGGTCCTTTGCTTCTTCCTTAGGCAAAAGTTGAAGTGGAATCTATAAAACTTTGAATTTCAAAGGCTTCAAGTAATGCTGAAGGCTAGGCCCGCCGTGTTTCTTGGTGATGCATTAGTATCACCCATGGAATTTTTAATGCATCCTGAATCCCTGTAGATGTATTGACCTAGGGTTTTGGAACCTGTATGTTTAAAAAGTTACTCCCCTCAAAATATCATGTGGGGGGTGGGGAGGTGGAGAGAAGGAGAAGGAGAAAGAGGGAAATGAAGCACAAATAAATCAAATCCAGTAAAATGCTAACTGTTGGTAACCCTCAGCACAGGGTGGCAGCGCTGTGCTGAAGCTGGCGCGAACTTGCTCATGATTCTCCTCTCCTCTTCCCAACTCCACGTCAGCGACTTCACATTGGTAGCGCAAAATTGGCTATGGTGGGAGTATTTACATCACCGCAGTCAGCAAATATGAGAAATAAAGGTTCCTCCTCAAGAGCTTGTTCACTAACACACCACTGAGTATACGGTTGCTGTTTTTAAAAATTACACCCTCCACCCCAAACCAAACCAAAAATAAAAGAAAAATGTAGTGATGTGATTGCAGCCTTCTTGGTATTCTCCCCAAACCCCACTGAGACGTGGGAAGGACTGCACTGGACAGTACGCTTCCTGAGGGCAGGGACCACGTCTGTCTATATTCCTACTATGTTGCCAACATATGACCTGGTGCTCAATGCATGAAGGACAACAAATATCTGTTGAATTCATGAGTAAAGTTTTCATTTTAAAACAATTTTATGCTGCCCATGTGTTACCTTAATTCAGGATGAGTGGAAGCAATGGAAAATGAAAATACATAGTTAATATTCTGCATGAAACTGCCTTTAATGCCTGTGGGGAGAAGGTATTTAACAAATGGAAAGTATAAGGTCCAAAATTAATCCCATCTTAACCTCAGGAAATGCATAAGGGAAGAAAATTCACATTACTGATTACACACTGGTACCTGACAGATAGAAATGAGATAATAAGTAGATATTGACTTCTGTTGAGGCGAACATCAAGATCTATTGACCTGAGAGGTAAATATTGACCGAGGTGAAGTCAAGGTCAATATTTGCCTCAAAGAACAGGAAATCTTAATGCTCACCAATATATAAAGGTTATATGTGAATTTTTACATATATTTTCCTGGTATAACATTATGAAAGCTCTATATTTTCTCAAGAAATGTACAAAAGTGTGTTTTAAAAGTTTGAGTTTCATACAAATGGTAGCTTTCAGTATAAAGAATTTCCTCTCTTCTCCATTGTTGACTTTTGCTGAGCCATCAGTTAAGAGAATTTGATATGGTCTGATCATGGTACAGTAAAGGTTAACAAGAGTTTAATAGAACTCAAGCCATCCCTTAGGAGGGCTCAAAGACCATCTTACGGAATCTTCTTGGTTTCCAGTGACATTTTCTCATGACTATCTTTGTCAATCATTACCCACGATCTTTCTTTCTATAACAACACATCTTAATCATAGAGTCCTAAGACCCAAAGCCTGTAAGGGTATTCATCCAATCATTAGATTTTAATTTATTTCCTGAATTTAAGCTGGACTCTGTGAAAATATGACCCTGGGCCACTAAGCGCTGGTCATTCTGAATGTCTAGATTATGTTTTCTGTGGGCTCCTGTGAGGAGAAAAAGGAACGAGTCTTCCAAGGAGTGGAACATAATTGCTCTTCATTCCTGTGTTCCTTGGAGAAGTCCCTGTCACTGTTGCCAGAAACTTCAAATCATCTAGAACTTTATGTCCCCAAGCTGCCAGTGACCATAGTAAGAGAGAGTTCAGACCAAGCCAGGAGGGAACTCCTCTCCAGAGCCCAGCGACCCTGTGCCTCCGAGGTCACCGTTGCCTGGCGCTGCCTCTCCTGGCACAGGTCTGGTTTCACTTGGGAGCAGTTCGAGTGGAAGCATTCTCACCTTGCTTTCTTCGTGACACTGCTCCTGTATCGTGAGGTGAGGTCCAGTTTCTTGGCCTAAAGGAAGACTGAGTTAAACCAAATTAAAGGTCTCTCAAAGTAAAGAAAATGTCAGTGTATCGCAGCAACATGCACTTGGGGTCCCAGTTCCCTTTCAGTTCTGGTCTGCCCCTGGAGGCTAAAGACAACACCCCACTTCTTCACTTCTATTTTGGCACCCAAGGCAGCACCCATGGGCGAGCAGACGGTCAACAGAAAAGGACTGAATGACCCAGTGAGGGAGAGAATGCGAAAGGCCCCTCACTGTCTCCTGCTCTCCTGTGACCCCCGGGGCCTTTGCAGAAACATCAGGAGGATGGGATTAACAGCGGATGCTGCCAATGCAAAGATTTAAAAATCCCCACCCACCCCCTCCCCAACGAGAGCGACGTTAATCTATGCATTGCCTGATTTTCATACATGCTGACTGCATAGCGATTTATTCTACCAGTGCCAAGGAGAAGAGTCACCCCCGGACTAAATGTAAAATCTTTATTCTCACCAATGTCTAAATCATTGTTTTCTCGCGGCCGAGATCATGTGGCACACATTATTAATAGCTCTGGTCTCTCCACCACTTGACACAGCGCTCCAGCTGTCATTCTGTTCCCTGACTCGTATGATTCTTGTACTGGTGAAGTGCCAGGCCCGGGCCTAGCCCATCAGTCACTGTCACCCACCACCCAGTGATGAATAGCCTGGCCGTTGCCGTGGCGAGGCCCGGGCTCTGATTCACACACGCCTTGACTTTTACCAACTTCAGCATGCCAGCTGAGGCCTATCCCAGCTGAGGAAGGCTGCAGTGACCTGGAAATGGCACCGCCTCTGCTCCCCAACTCTCCCTCGGCCCCTCCCCCCGCAGATTAGTTAAAAATGAAACAAATCCTAATGTGATCATGTCACTAATTATGCATTTAATTCAGTTATAAGGAGCTAATGGCTCCCTCAGTGACAGCTTTTACTGCTAAAAGGCAATTCATTCCTGAAACGGAGAAATCTAATTACACAAAATGCTTCATCCTAATCCTTTCAAAGAATAATCTTATTTGTAGACATTAACATCCCAGATGCTGCTGCTGTTTGTCCATTATGACAGTGTTTGTCCTGAATAATGTATAAATAGCTCTTTCTGGACAGTTGCATGTCACTAAATCAATACAATTTGCTGCCTTCTGTTACATTAAGTCGGCCTGGGCAGGCTGGAGAAAATTAACCTTTTGTTTTCCTCCCCTCCCCCTTTCTCAAAGGGCCTTCAGAATTAGAAATGAGAAAGGGATCAAAGGGGCCTGGGGTGGGGATGACAGAGGACAGTGGAGAGAGAGGGAGAAAAGGAGTGGAGGGAGACAGGTACGAATGAATGAACAGAGCCGCAAACAGCAAAGAGAGGAAATGTCAGGTATGGAAATGCCACGAGATGAAGCACAAGTGATAGGCGGGAGAAATGGCAAAGTCGCGTGCAGATGATTTGGAATTACTCCAGCCGTGGACCTGTGGTGGTCCTTGGTCTCAGACTTCTTAATGCCAAATGATGCCTTCTTTGCAATGGTGCATTGATACAATATAGAAACGTATGGGGGGAGTGGATGGTAACCACACACATCAGTGACTGTGTTCTTGCTCAGAATGCCACTTCTATGGAAGCACGCAGGGCTCTGTAAGGGGGCAACTTCTATTTGTACAATTTGTGCTTTACAAAGGATTTGCACGTACATAATTTTATTTAATTTATACACGTTTGAGAGGGCGGCATCAGATTCCCAGGCTGCAGTTGAGGGAGGCTCCACGACTTACCCAAGCTGGTGTAGTTGGGCCTCTGTCTTCTCTCTCTTTGCTTTTGGGTTGAATCTTTCCAGGACTACACGACAGCTGACTCTGCATCGTCTAAAATGCTGATGATTCAGGAAGTTCTCACGCAAGCGTGTTTCATATTTCATTTTAGGGCATCGCCAAATTGTGTTTATGTACACACCCACACTCACACCCCCAACACATACACCTTTTTTCTGCATAAAACAAGAGCAGGTGAATTTTACTATGAAACTATTCAAGGATTCTAAAAGTATTGTGTGTGTAAGTATAATTTAATTTCCAAATACTATGAATTCTCTTCTGAATATTAGATAAGAGGTTTGGAAAATCTTTCTAGTAGTCAATTCTTTTTTTTTAAATAATTTTATTAAATCATAGTTGTGTACATTGGTGCAATCATAGGGCAGAATGTGCTTCATATACAATCAGAAACATTTTGATCGTATTGTGAGAGATAGCCCTCATAGCATTTTCTTAATCACTATATAAAGACACATATTCTTCTTAGCAAAGGAGCTCTGTTTTTTGAAAAAACTTCCCTGCGTTGAAGGGCATGCAGGTTCAGGTCCATG
Source organism: Perodicticus potto (assembly GCA_963574655.1). Lineage (NCBI taxonomy): Eukaryota > Metazoa > Chordata > Mammalia > Primates > Lorisidae > Perodicticus > Perodicticus potto. The sequence continues at coordinate 39,069 of CAUYRH010018317.1, forward strand.
AGTATGTGTGGGGTAAAGGTGTCATAAACCAGAACATGGTGTTTACAACACCAGGCCCCTGGGCGGGCTCACACACAGTTCAACTTAACAGCTGTCTCAAAATATAGCAGAATTGAATTTCCTAGGATTCTCGCAAATAGAAGGAAAATAGCTTATTTTTCTGTTTTCCCACGTCATGTATGAGGAGTGAGGGTCAAGGAAGGCCAGCCTCACACAGCAAGCTAGTCTCTATCTTGCAGTTGGATTGCCTCACTGCTCAAGGGCTGTGTGGCATTAACTTTCACCTGCTCAGGAAAGAGATGGAAAGTGCAATGCTTTGTTTGGATGAAAACACAAGAATTCAGGTATCCAAATAAAACAGCTTAGATGAGAAAACGATTCAGCTTATTAGGATCTGGGCAGACAAATAGGAAATAAAGAAAGAAAAATAAAACAAAACAAAAAACTGTAAAACCTACCATTTCTCAGAAAACAAATTCCCTGTCTCTCTACCAGCAAAAAATTAACCCAAGAATTTTGATTTTTGAGAAAAGATACAGGTGGTGGTGTAGAGTAGAAAAGAGTAAAAGTTACAAAAGAGAGATTTAGAAATATATCAAATTACATGTAATGCATGCAATGTGATTTCTGATAATTTTGGAAATATATTTTGAACATGAAAAGATTTGAACCAACTTTAAAAGGAATGGAGAGGAACGTGAGAGAATGAACTTGTCCATTTAAGCATGTTTTTCCCCTAGTCCTCACTGCTCATCTGAAAACAAGAAGTAGAGCAGGTCAGGAAAGGGGTTATGGTTAACACTGCAAGATGAAAGATAAGCAGCCAGGCAGTTAGAAGCCAAGGCATTTTATCTAGAAGAGCAGGTCTGGCCTTGTTTCCATCTTGATAAGAATTAGATTGGAGAGCTTGTTTGTCTATAGACTAGGATGGGGGGGCAAGGCTGAAAAAAGGGGACAGAGAAGTGGGGGTGGGGGCTAAGTTATGGAGTTGTGGCAAACCGCTAATGTAGTGATAATTCCCTCTTTTGTGTTCTGTGTCTACCTGAACTTTGAAATTACTAGACTTGTCTTTTTAAATAACATGGCTGTGTTTCTTTCAAATGTGAAGACTTAAATATCTAGAAAGTTTAGGTGACCTGAATAGGTTTATGATCCCAGTTTAAAGTTTTAAGACAATGGCTAAGTGGTCGGGCCACTGACTTAGAATTTAAAGTAAACGACCTTTCAATTTAAGTGCTCTTCAAATGGTATTTTATCTTTATTCTGAAGCATATGCACAATATATAGAGTGCTCTGACTTGCTCTTGAAAGTCATATTTTCAAGGTTTTTTTTAACAGATTCAATTACAGCAGCTTTTACTTTCATACTATTCTGATTTGACAATATAACTAGTTCAGAAGTAGCATTTTTTATATGATTATTAAAATTTGCAAAGTTTTATGGTCACCAGGTTTTGTTCTGACTAGAGCCCCAACAGCAAAAATAACAGGTTTTCCTGGGTTTGCCATTTGCTATTACTTTTAGAATTTCAGCCCATAATAGAACCAAGAAATCAGAAATTCAAAATGAAAAGGGTCATCTATTCTTTTTTAAATACAGCTTTATAATTATTTGTGACTAATGAAAATTATTCTTAATTGTAGTGGGTTTATGGTGTTTCATGCCATTAGTTATTAAAGTAGTTTACTGAATATGTAAGATGATTAGCATAGGACGAAGCATTAGAGATAGGATGGATGTTATCCATGAACCTGCTGGGGTTTAAAATCTGTACTATATGAGAGAGAAACCAGAACATTTTTAGCCCAAATGGTTAGATACTAAAACAAGTTTGTACAAGTGACAGGTGGGAAGACAGCATCTTAAAAGAATGTATTCTTACTTATCTTGGCTACTTTACAGATTGTCTGGCACCTTGAGTCTTATCTTCTCTGTGGTCCTGAGGCGGTCCTTTAGATAACCATCTCTGGACACTGCCCTGACCACTAGAGGCAGTGTCTAGAATGCTCTAATAGGATAATCCTCTTTTTGAGTGCTCCTCTATTTTAACTTTTCTTCTCTGACCTCATTGGCTACTCAGACATAAACAACTACCTAGATATAAGCATATCAATATCATTCTAAAAACTGTCATGCATATCTAATACCTACATATTGTTTATTCACATAGGGAATCACTTTATTCATAGGACTTAAAGCTTTTTTCTAATTAATGATACATTAATATCTTTCCATATCATTAAATAGTCAACAACATAATTCTTTACATTTGTATAATATCACAGTGCATGACTATATTAAGTTTTTTTAAATCAACCTTACTATTGAGTGTTTTTGTTATTGTATCTTTATTAATTCAGCAAACACTCAATTCCTTCTTACTATGTGGTAGGCACTATTATAGTATTTACCCATTTAATTCTTGTAAAACCTGATTAGATCGTGTAAGTACTGCACGTCTACTTAATTGCACAACAACAAATGCTGCGGAGGGTGCAGAGAAGAGGGAACTCTTGTGCACTGTTGGTGGGAATGTAAATTAGTACAGGCATTATGGAAAGCAGTATGGAGGTTCCTCAAAACATTAAAACTAAAAATACCATATGAGTCAGCAATCCCACTGCTGGGTATACATCCAAAAAAAAAAAAAATTCGGTATGTTGAAAAGATATCTGGACCTCTACATTTATTGTAGCACTACTCACAGTAACCAAGATATGGAATCAACCTAAGTGTCTGCCAATGGATAAATGCATGAAGAAAATGTACTATATATGGAATAGTCTTTAGCCATAAGAAAGAATGAAATCCCGTCATCTGCTGCACAGATGAGCCTGGAGGACATTATGTTAAATAAAATAATCCAGGTACAGAAAGACAAATATTGCACATTCTTACTTCCGTGTGAAAGCTAAAAAAGTTGATCTTAGGGAGGGAGAGAGGAGATTGGTGGTTACCAGAGACTGGTAGTGGGGTAGGGGGGTTGATTAATGTGTACAAACACGAGTTAGAAGAAAAAAGGTCCAGTGTTCGATAGCACAGTAGGGTAGCTATAGTTATCAATTTATTTTATCTTTTAAAATAGCTAGAAGAGAAAATTTAGAAAGAATGTTGCCGGTGCAAAGAAATGATAAATATGTGAGATGATGGCTATTACAATTATCCTGATTTTATCATTACACAATGTATGCATCTATCAAAATATCACATATTCCCATGAAAATACACAATGACTATGTGCCAATAAAAAGCCAATTCGTCTGTAACAACCTTATTAATAATAGTAACCCTTTTGCTGCTTTTATTTGACAGACAAAAAAAACTGAGGCACATAAGAAGTAACTTTCCCAAGCTAACAGAGCTAGTAAGTGGCAGAAGGGAACCACCAGCTCAGGCTGGCTCCAGAGTGAGTGCTCTTAACTGCTGGAAAGGGATGCCATCAGAAACAATGTTGCAAGGAACGTCCTCATTTCTTATTGTTGCCTTAGACAAATACCTAGAATGAAAATGCTGACTTCTTGAATGCTCTAGCAATTACCTTTCAAAAGGCTTGTATTTTTCTTTTTCGTGAACTGTAATTACCAGACCTTAGACAGTACTGGGTGTTATAATTTAAACTATAATCTCATACTGTTTTAATTTATATTTCTCATTCATAGCCCTCTTTATCTACTGGACGTTTATCAGTCTTTGTCTTCCCTGACAATTCGGTTTGCGCGGCATGATACTTGATCACTCCCTTCTCTTGCAACTCTCTCCTGCGTTGGTGTGATATCACCCTCGGCCACTTCCCTCTAAATTGCATTAACATTCCTCCCCGGCTCTCTCCCTGATACTTCCCTCTGACCTCCTTTTTAATTTTGGTGTTTCTTAGCTCTCCACTTGATCCTCTTCTCATGTGGCAGTCTCCCTGGGAAATCTCATACGTTCCCATGACTTACAGCCACACTTTAAATGCTAATACCTCATAAATCATTATCTCCTCCTAGATATCTCCTCTAAATTCTGAACTAGTATATGTAACTGTCTATTAGACATCTTTACCAGGGATATACTTCAGGCTCAACAAAACAGAACATGTTTAAAATTGAACTCACCTCCAGTAAGATTAGCCCACATAACAAAATCCCAAAATCGGAGACAATTTTTATCGATTGCTTTTCTTCACCATGTATGAGCCATATTTTCATGACTCTATGCATGCCTCAAAATTTTTTGTTGAAAACTAGATATTTTAAATATTATGTGTCAACTCGAAAAATCAGAATCTTCTCTTCTTCAGGGTTTGCTATTGTGATTACTATTTATTATTGTTCCTTTTCTTAGTTTAGTATCTTCTGGGAACAAGTTCTAAAGTCTGTATTCATTGTTGTGCGTATCCACAGATGTCAATGCTTGGTTAGCTTAGTCTTTGCTCAAGGACTTTGTGTTTGTATGGGGCAGACTTTCAACAGTCAAGGAGTTAATGTATCTGCCTTACCATTCAATTCCTGTTTCCACAGCCTGAAGGTCAGGCAGAGGTGAGAACTTAAGGCCTCCTCGAATCTTTCCTGAGTATGTGCTCAGCTTTACACATATGCATGGCTTTCTTTATTCCCAGGAATACATTACAGCTTTTTCAAAGCCTTTATGAACATCAATCACATTTCTCAGTTTTTTATTTTAAGCTTTTAAATTAGTTTTGTTTTTTGCCCCAGCTATTAACTACTGCCTCAGGCAGCAATGAAGTTAAACAACTGATTTGAAAAGTTTTCAGTAAATACCTCTGGAGTTAAGTTATTTTGCACTGAGTGATCTCTTAGTCAGGCTAAATAAAAATTTTCTTGCAGGTGGGTTTGCTATAGTATAGACATTTGTTCTTTCAAACCTCATGTTAAAATGTAATCCCCAATGTTGGAGGTGGTAGCCTAATAGAAGGTGTTTGGATCATGGGGATAGATTCCTCATGAATGGCTTGATGCTATTCTTGTAGTTATGAGTGAGTTCTCACTCTATTAGTTCCCGTGAGACTTGGCTGTTAAAAAGAGCCTGATATCATCCCGTTCTCCCTCTCTTGCTTCCTCCATTGCCATGTGATCTCTGAACATTTGGCTCCCTTTTACTTTCTGTCACAAAAGGAAGCAGCCTTATACCCTTATGAGAAGTAGATGCTGGCACCACACCTCTTGTACAACCTGCAGAACTATAAACCAAATAAGCCTCTTTTCTTTATAAATTACCTAGCCTCAAGTATTCCTTTACAGCAACACAAATGGACCAAGACAGGGATATTCCAGGGAACTACCAGACAAGTAAAAAAGTGACAATATTCTAGGAATAAAGCTTTGAAGGCATTCTATCCCCATTTTGACTTCTTCTATGGCTGCCAGGTTTTCATCATGATTGTAAACTGTTTATTTTCAGGGTTACCACAGAGCTGGAAAGAGAAGGCTGGGAATGGAGCAAATTATAATGCTATGAAGTTTGCTGTTCTTACTAAGAATCAGCCATTTTTCTTGAATAAATTTGTCCTAAATAGCTGTAAGCTTTTGGTCAATTTTCAGAGTTCTGAAAAAGTCAACTCTGACATTTTCGTCAGTTTTCTCATTCGTTTTATGGAGTTGTGAATAACTGAAAGTCCTTACTCCTCCAATTTCATTGACATCACCCACTAGCTGGGACTTTTAGATGGAGATATTCTTGCAGACCAAGCAAACTGAAATGCAATATATACTCTTTCTAGAATATAAATTACAATATTCCAAAATAAAAACCGCCAATTTTGGACTTCTAAATATAAACCATAAAGAATTGAGTCCTATTAAGAACTTAGAATTTTGACAATTCAGTTTCCAATTCTATGTATCTTACTTTTCCTTTAATTTCCTTATAATAATTTGTCTAAATTAACTTTGACACCTATTTTTAAAAGAAAAATATAATTTAATTAGTGGCTCAGCAGAGTAAGAGACAAAATGTATGTTAATTAAAAGTTCAAGATAATAATCTAGGAGTTTCATTAATAGAAGCTGTATATGTAAGTGAGAAAACATCCCCCAGTCAGAAGTAATATCCTAATATAAATTCACACAGCTTTCACTTAATAGAAACTTCTTATTTATCTCATGTTTATAAGAATCAATTTCATTTTCTCATACATGAGAAAGAAGAAATTCTAAACATTTAGGAATAATATGCCCTTTTAGGAATCTAATAAAAGCTGTGGACTCTCTGGAATAATAAACATAATTCTGCTTATAATTTCAAGGGCTTGTTGGATAGCCTGCAGCCTGCAAGTTAAGAATCCCTACTGTACAAAAAAAGTATGTTTTTGATGAGGAAAAAATAGAGAATTTTCAAATAATTATAATATTTCGCCTTCAGCAAAGCAATGAGAATTAAAAATATGAAAACATGTAGAGGTAGTCTCCAACTAATAAACATATTTCATTTCAAAAGTTAACTTGTAAATTATTTACTTAGAATTTATTACATATTTTTACTAATAAAAACTTTGTTATAGGCTGGGTATGATAGCTCATACCCATAATCCCAGCACTCTGGGAGGCCGAGGGGGATAGATTGCTTGAGCCCAGGAGTTCAAGACCTGAGTAAGAGCGAGACCCTGTCTCTAAAAATTTGCCAGGTGCTATGGCAGGCACCTGTAGCCCTAGCTACTTGAGAGGCTGAGGCAGGAAGATCACTTGAGCCCAAGAGTTTGAGCTATGATCCACGGCACTCAACCCAGGAGACAAAGTGAGACTCTGTCTAAAAAAAAAAAATAAAAACTTGTTATAAACAATAGTTGAGGATGAGAAAATATAAATTCCTTAAAAAGGGAGGTACTTTTTTTTGTCTTTGTATTATAATGACCTATTCAAATAGAATATAGCAGGTTCTTAGGAAACTTTTTATAAAACCTGTTTCACTGAATAATGTATTTGAATACAAGTACAATAAGAAAACAGAAAAAAAATACCAAAGTAATGACAAAGATCAAATAAACCTCAAAGCCAAAAATAAAATAGAAAAGGATAAAGAATAAAATCAATTTTAAATTATTGCTTGAGAGACAAGTTTAATTAGAAAAGACTGTAATGACGAATAAAGATATTTCTAGACATTCTTAATTAAACTTATGAATTCCTTTTTATTGGGTTAAATTTCACTTCAAATACATCATCTCTTTCTATGCTAAGCCATGAATAAGGTCATTTTTGAATCCTAACAATTTTTTCTTTTTTTGAGACAGAGTCTTACTTTGCCACCCTCAGTAGAGTACCGTGGCGTCATAGTTCACAGCAATTGCAAACTCCTGGGCTCAAGTGATTCTCTTGCCTCAGCCTTCCAAGTAGTTGAGACTACAGGCACCTGCCACGGTGCCTGCCACAACGCCTGGCTATTTTTAGAGATGAGGTCTCACTCTGGCACAGGCTGGTCTTGAACCTGTGAGCTCAGGCAATCCACCCGCCTTGGCCTCCCAAGTGCTGGGATTATAGGCATGAGCCACCATACCCGGCCCTGAATCCTAACAATTTTTAAATGGACTGGAAGAGCAGAGGAGTTTATATGTTCTGACTGTGGTTACTGGAAAAGCAGTTGGGCAGGGGGGCACTGCTCAAAAAGGATTTATATATTAATATAATGAAATGATTTGTTATTTATTACATATATTATATATACATAGTATAATAAAATGTGCCCAAGTTACAATAAAGTAAACTACTGTGAATATAAGCATCAAAGGGTATCAGAATCTCATTACAGGAAAAAAAAAGGTAGAGGTGGTAGAGATGAAATTTTGATTTTGCTTCCTTAAGATTAACTTTATATATGGTATATGTATACCATGGAATATTATGCAGCATTAAAAAAAGATGGAGACTTTACCTCTTTTATGTTTACATGGATGGAGTTGGAAAATATTCTTCTTAGTAAAGTATTTCAGGAATGGAAAAAAAAATATCCAAAGTGGGCAGTGCCTGTGGCGCAAAGGAGTAGGGCGCCAGCCCCATATACCAGAGGTGGCGGGTTCAAACCCACCCCGGCTAAAAACTGAAAAAAAAAAAAAGTCCAAGTACTCAGTACTACTATGAAACCAATTTATAATCACTTACACTTTCATATAAAAGATGAATCACAACTATAGCCCAGGATGAAGGAGGAAAGGGGAGAGGGATGGGAAGGAAGGGGGAGTGGTTCGATAGAGGGAGAGTTAATGGACACATTAACATGCACACCTATGGAGCATATTGCAAGGGTACAAGTCAAATCTATCAAGTATAGAACCCAAATGTCTTAACACTGTGATTAAGTAAATGAGGTGAAAGCTATGTTAATTAGTAGGATGTAAGTACTCCAATTTGTACAAATAATTAACACATTGAATCCCACAAAGGCATAAATGTATTCATGATCTATGTATATATGATTTAATAAAAAAAAAAGATTAACTTCATAATGAGCCATTGTGAAGAAGATGGGAAAATTTCATTCTGGAGCCATAAATATAAAGGGCCAATTGCATGTTTCACTTCAATATCACTGAACTCTGACCAAAACCAGACAATGTCATCAGTAATATGCAGAATTCAATTGGATTTAATAACTATATGTTGTATCCTGACCATACAGCAAGTATATAAAAAGAGGACAGGATTGTATCAAAGAGACTTAAGAGTATGAAGGATCAATGGAATGGCCTGACCTTGTCCTCAGAACAGTACTTGAAGACATTTATATAGCAAAGGCAATGCCATAGCAATGAAGGAAAGGTTATAATTTCAGTGATAGGTTCCCATATAATATATTAAGTAAAGACAGGACTTAAATCCAGGGATATGAACTATATGCCAAGCACGCTCCCCTTCTTTAAGTTTGGAGTTTGACTCTCTGACTAGGTAACAATAGATAGAGGTTCAGTCTGGCATTCTGGATCTGTATCTCCAGAGATCTGGCTGAAAAAAATCTGTCAATAAACAACCTTAGCTAAATGAGAAGGTAATTAATTATCTCTCCAACAAAATGTCTTTAGCCCATAGAACAGTCATTTTCAGCCAGTGTGCTGTGAGAGGATCTTAGGTATGCCATGAAAATTTTGAAGATCATTAATTAGATTATTTTTGAAAGAAGCTGAAAGTATGTTCTTTTTTTTGCTCAACATAATTTAAGTGTGCTGTGGAAGTTTAACTATAGGTTCAAGTGTGCCGTGAGATAAAAAGGGTTGAAAAACACTGCCATAGTGGTTTAGAATTAGGTACAACAATGAGATAAATCAAACCTTTGGTATTAATAATTTTAGGTTAAGTAATAAGCTAAGGGGCAGCACCTGTGGCTCAGTGAGTAGCGCGCTGGCCCCATATACTGGGGGTGGCGGGTTCAAACCCGGCCCTGGCCAAAAACTGTAAAAAACCAAAAATATAAACAAATAAAATATTTAAAAAAAATACAAACAAATAAAATATTAAAAAAAAAGAAAGAGGCTAAGAAGAATATTTATCTAATTATATGTAACAATGCTTAAGAAAATTTGGCCTATATTATTCCAATTTAATATAGGTAATTGAGTGCTGATTTAGACTTGTGATTTTAAGTTTGAATTATACTAAGTTTATAAACAATATCAGAACATTTAAGAGGATTAAAGATTTAACATATTTATACATTAGTTATGTTTATAGAAAATTACCTCAGTCCTTGGTTTTCTGCTTTAGTCAGATAATCAAAGTATAGAAAAACTAAAATAGTAAGTTAAATTTAAAGGCAGTTAAAGTTTAAGGAAATGTAAATTAGTTGTAAATTATGCTTAAAAGTCAATTTTAAATTTTGCTAAGTTTATATAATAATTTATATTAAAAATAGTAATAATAAAAAAAATAAAAAACAGTAATAGGGCTTGGCACCTGTAGCTCAGTTGGCCACATACACCAAGGCTGGCGGGTTCGAACCGGGTCCGCGGCTTACCAAACAACAATGACAACTACAACAACAACAAGAAGAATATCTGGGCATTGTGACGGGTGCCTGTAGTCCCAGCTACTTGGGAGGCTGAGGCAAGAGAATCGTTTAAGTCCAAGAGTTTGAGGTTGCTATGAGCTGTCACGCCACAGCACTCAAATGAGGGCAACATGTGACACTCTGTCTCAAAACAAAAACAAAAACAAATAGTAATAGCCTACTCCAAAGTACAAAACCATAAAATATAAAATCTATCAATCTTACCAAAAATTTTTAAAGATTAAAGCACTAAAAACAAATCACTTAATGATTCTTTGTGAGTAGCAACTTCTAAGAAACTTCTAAAATCATTATAATAATTCAAAGGGTCACAAAAGTATTTAAAAGTAATGATCCTGAAAAAAAAGTCTGCAGGAACAGATTAACTTAGAGCTCACAGTATGTGGGCTTCTACTTCCTAAAGTAAAATAACTGGATAAAATATAAATAGGCTACCGTGCCCTACATTTTCTAATCTAAACCATCAACTGCATTGCTCTTTGGATTAAAAAATGAAAGCACTAAAGAAGGATTTATCTTTTACTAGACTGCAGAAAAGTCAAAGTTAAAAGACAGGCTAATTAGAAAAGTTAATATAATATAGCCAATTGTGCCATCTGAAGTATGAGTACATGTGTCATAGTTACAAGAAATTATGGCTTAAAAAAACTAAAAAGTAGGGCAGCGCTTGTGGCTCAGGGAGTAGGGCACCAGCCCCATATACAGGGGGTGGCGAGTTCGAGACCAGCTCTGGCCAAAAATCTGGGGGGGGGGGGGAGAAACTAAAAAGTAAATACCTTTAAAAGGTTTACATATTGTTTATAAATATTTATCTGTATGATTATCCATATTAATGACTTGGAATAAAATTTTAAGTCTTGCAAATCCTAGCAGTACTGATCTTTCAAATTTTTATATATATATCATATATGACTTAAGTCAAATATGATATATGAATCTTCTAGTTCTAACAGATCATAATTCTAAAGGTAGTAAGTTATACACTTGGAAGGAACTCATCTTCTGAATCTGCAATTATTATCCTTGCCATTATTTTGCCTCCCTCCTTTTCCATCCCGTGTCCCCCACCATAGAATTCAAACTTAGACCCTAAAAAATATATGTTCAAGATTTCACTCTTCTTAGTCAAAAACATAGGCCCTTGATGGCTTTATAACTCTTTAAATTACTCTGTCTTTCAAATACCACGTTCCAGAATTCTGGCAAACTAGAATGGAGCTTAAACTGTCTCTACCAACTTCCCACTATATCACATTCTCTGCTTCCCCACCCCCAGATGAAGGTTAGGTTGATAAATGGATTTTGGAGATGGAATAAAGCCAGACATCAAATAACTTACTTGAAATCCATCTCTTACCTTCTGTACTTAACCCTGGACTTGATGTGAACTTGGCTACATCAACAATTTTTACAGCAAATTGTTGCCCAGTTTCTCTGTTGATACATCGTCGTACAACACTGAAGGGACCCCTAAAAAACAAAAAGTCAATTTTAATTCATTGATTTTCTTAAGTTCCTATTTCCTATCAATATCTTACTATTTCATTGTCTACTATAGCCATATTGTACAACTACCAAGCCCCAAGCCATTCTATTTTTTAGACTCCAGATAGAATATAATTTTTAAAGTAAATTTAAATAATGTACTTTTAAACATATTTTTCTATAATTCATGAGGTAATTAATATTTTAAAAAGATTGTTAAACCAGAAAAACAAGACAAATAATTTGCAATTTAAAATATTTTTAAAAATACTAAATAGTATTCTTATATTCAAAGAAAATAATCATTATAATATTATCAACATCTTAAACAAACCATCCATAGTAGTGGTGGTATATGAAGTTTTATTCTTTTGAAGCAGAAACCAAATTCATCCTTGACACCTCGCTCTCAACTTATCAAATCTTCACTAACATGTTCTACTGAGTTTATCTCAAATATCTCTTGAACTTGTTCACTTCTCTCCATGTCCCATATCCTAGTGTAAGATACCACCATCTTCTACAAGGTCTACTGAAAAACTCATTTCTCCCATTCATTCTTGCGTGATGTTTTAAAAATGAAAATCTAATATGATATCCCTACTTAAAACTAGAGAGAGAGAGAGAGAGAAAGTATCTGCAATACACATCTAGTCAAGAACCAAAATATATAAGTAATTCCAAAAAAAAGTAAGAAAAAAATAAATTCCAATAAAATCTGGGCAAAAGAGTCGAGGGGGCACTTCACAAAGAGAAAGCCATGCATAATTTGGTCTCCAGTAAATTCTCCAATTTCACCAGAAATCATAGAGGAATCCTTCATCCTCCTTAAATGTCAGATTAGAATTGTTCTAACCCACCACAGAAAGGAAGTAATTTCTACCAGTAGAGCCATGGGTCCAGCTATTTGCATACCCAATTCTCTCCTGAATCTAAATTGGTGGCTCACAGTACTAGCCTCACAGTTAATCAGTTGAGATGATTTAAACATTCCAATCCCAGGCCCAAGCAATAAACATATACACGTGTGGGGCATGCACACATGGCTCCTTGTGATTAAAAGTTATCAAATATCTAAACTCAATTAAGGTAATCCAAAGATAGATTTGTGATGTTTGAATTGACTATTAAAAATACAGAATACAAGAGCAATATACTATAGAAGTTTATTTGAAGGCATATATAGCTTAAGTCATTACATAACTCATATACGTGTGTGTATTTTTCCCCAGAGGTGGAAGGAGTTGGTGGGGAAACAAAGAAGCACCCTCACTGGCCTCTACAGGTACAAACAATGTGCCTGGATGTATGTGCTCCATTAGCAGATACAGAAAAGTTCTTCACTTACACGCTTGTGATCTGCTTGCCTTTTAGTAAAGTTTGTCTTTCTTCTTTCAATTAGAGGACATGCAATTGAATTTGATCTAACTTAGATTTAAGCATTTCTCCAAGATGACACGAATGCCCTCAGGAAGACATCAACTACATTGCAGATTTAAATCTCTCTTCAAGCAACCTAACAAAGCTAACCTGGAAGGAAAAGAAATAGTAACAATGTACCTTTCAGGACTCTATAGAAAGAGAATCTTTTGGATGATCACTCAAAACTATTCAAAGATTTTCCTAGGTGAGAAGACAATACCCTAAAGTGAGGCATGGTGCCCATAAATGTCTTCATTCTTGACCTGAATGCCTTACTTGTGATTACTTATCCTGACAATAGCAAGCGATGTCAGGAAATACTTAACGTAATTGTTTTTCATCCAAACATAAACCCTTGGGACTCTATATACACATTTGTGTTGTCTGCTTCAATTCAATACATCTTTTTGGAAATTTTCCGAGATCTCTATGTGGGATTGTTTGTGGTCAATTGAGTCAATTCTTTACTTTTTCCTGCTTGAACAAAAGTGAGAAAAAAAGCACAGCTTCTCTCCCAACCCTTGCAGTAACAGTAAAACTAAGAAAGCTAGGGAGAAAGGCGAGAAAAAGGAATACTAAGATAAGAAAACACAAAAACTTTTTTAAAATCTGTAAATAAAAATTAAATCAAATCCCCAATTCTTTAAGCTAATTTTATAACATGAGTAAAAGAAAACAAAATATATCTATGAAATACTGAAGACCAGAAGACAGTCAAGTAAAGCATTGTGTCTGTCCCTCAATGACATTCAGGGGGATAACAAAGGTAAACCAAATTTAATATCCTAAAAACACATCAAAGTATACTTTGAAGGTTTTTTTTTATTTAATTGATTAACTAGAAAGTCAGCAGAAACTGATACAATTTAAAATTTGGCTTGGACTCCCACCTTAAAAAAGGAGGGGTGATAATGTATGTGTAACACAGCAACCATATCACACTTATTAACTATACTTGGAGGACAGCTTAAGGAAGGGCAAAAATGTAGGAGGCATAAATTTCAATCTGGTTGGCTTTTACCTTTTTTTTTTTTTTTTTGAGACAGAGCCTCAAACTGCCACCCTGAATAGAGTGCTGTGGCATTACAGCTCACAGCAACCTCCAATTCCTGGGCTTAAGCGAGTCTCTTGCCTCCGCCTCCCAAGTAGCTGGGACTACAGGTGCCTGCCACAACACCTGGCCATTTTTTGGTTGCAGCCGTCATTGTTGTTTGGTGGGCCTGGGCTGGATTCGAACCTGCCAGCTCAGGTGTACGTGGCTAGCGCCTTAGCCCGTTGAGCCACAGGTGCCGAGCCAGCTTTTACCTTTTTTTGATTCTTAAAACTTTATCCTTAATTTTTGAATCTATGGTATAGTCAATTCATGAGTATTTATGAGATACTTGTAAGCCATTATCATAAACTACTATTTTTCTCATATTTACACTAATTATGACCAGGGTATTAATGGAAATGGAATAAGATAATTGATGGCATTTCAGATTTGATGAAATATATAGTCTTTATTTGACTCTTTACAAATACTGGATATTATGATTGGGATTGTAACACAAGGTTCTACTTGAGCCAGATGGCTGCTTACAGAAGTCTATGATTTTAAGTAAAAGGTCAATTAAATCAGAATATGTTGCAACTGAATATTTCTATAGCATCCTCTATGGTTTTGAAAAGAATACGACTGCGTCCGTATGTGGACACATAATAATCTCCTCTAGTTTTCACTTACATGAAGAAAAATTAAGTCTAGGAAATAATTCTGATATCAAAGGTAAATATATAAAAAATGAATATATTCATTAGGAGCTAATTAACTAGAATTAAATGAAATTACACTAGAATATAGTATGTTAGATCCCAGGATAATAGGATAGATTAAGCACAATGCATCTAATTTATCTCCCTCCCCAAACCCCACTAAAATGATACCAAAGAGTTTTATTTAAAAAGAAAAAGACCAGAAGAACAAGAGAGGAGACAAAAGTAATAATCAAATTTGGAAGGCAATAAAGCAGATGTAGTAGTAGTAACTAACTTAGCAGACTTGGGAAAGCTGAATTACAAAGAGAAAAATAAGGAAAGTTGAGAACCAAACCCATTTACACTGCAGAATCCTCAAGAAGTTCATGAACTGATAGCACCAGATAACTCTGGAACCAGAAGTAAAGACAAGGCAGGGTTAAAATAAAATGGTTTGAATGAAATTTATTAGAGAAGAAATTGGAGCCCTAGATCCTCTCCTCTATTGCATACTAAGTGTTACTGTCCCTGCCTCATCCTAACAGGTTTATTCTCTAGAAAGAGTAAAACATATGGTCTCAGAACTGGAGACATAAGGCCACTGAGGAGGTGGGTGCCATATGGAAAGCAAGGGCAGGGTGGCGCCTGTGGCTCAAGCAGTAGGGCGCTGGCCCCATATGCCGAGAGTGGTGGGTTCAAACCCAGCCCCGGCCAAAAAACTGCAAAAAACAAAAAAAAAAAAAAGAAAGCAAGGGCATTATGTTGTCACACACATACTGAATGTAGACAGCCCCAGTCCCTTTTTCCCTATTCCTGGGGGAATACTGGAAGCCAGATCTTTACCCTTAAGGCAGGATATGAAAGACTTTTCTACTAAATATCTGACTAGCCCAGAAGGAAAGACCTAATGATAATGACCCGAGATTCTCCAAACTGCTCAATTGGATTATCCTCCAGCAAAACCCAAAGTCAACAATTCTTTTACTTTTTTATTTATTATTATTATTTTTTATTAAATCATAACTTTTTACATTGATGGATTTATGGGGTTCAGTGTACTGCTTTAATATACAATGTGAAATGCTTACATTGAACTAAGTAACACATCCATCATCACAATTATAATAATTTCTTGATAGTTTTGCAATGTTCCATTACATCATGTACATTGGGTGAGGTCCCCCCCAAATGCCCTCCCTTCCCCCATATTCCCCTTCCCCTCCCCTCTCTCTCCTCTTTCCTTCTACTTTTCTAGACTATAGTTATGTTTTGCCATTCATATGAATGTGTAGCTGATTATATATTGATTTTATAGTAGTATTGAGTATATTGGATACTTTTTTTCCATTCTTGAGATAACTTTACTAAGAAGAATATGTTCCAGCTCCATCCAGGTAAACATAAAAGATGTGAAGTCTCCATCTTTTTATGGCTACTTAGTATTCCATGGTGTACATATACTACAATTTGTTAATCCATTCATGGCTCAATGGGCACTTGGGCTGTTTCCATGTCTTGGCAATTATGAATTGGGCTGCAATAAACATTCTGGTGCAAATGTCTTTGTTGTAAAATAATTTTTGATCATCTAGGTATATACCTAGTAGAGGAACTGCAGGATCGAATGGTAAGTCTACTTTTAGCTCCTTGATTGTTCTCCAAACTTCTTTCCAAAAAGGTCGGATTAGCTTGCATTCCCACCAGCAGTGTAGAAGTGTTCCCTTCTCTCCACACCCACACCAATATCTGTAGTTTGAGGATTTTATGATGTGGGCTAATCTTACTGGAGTTAGATGATATCTCAAAGTGGTTTTGACTTGCGTTTCTCTGATGATTAAGGATGATGAGCACTTTTTCATGTGTTTGTAGGCCATGCTCCTGTCTTCATCAGAGAAATTTCTGTTCAAGTCTCTTTCCCACAACGAAATGGGGTTATTTGTTCTTTTCTTATTGATTACTTTGAGTTCTCTATAGATTCTAGTTATCAGACCTTTGTCAGAAGCATAACCTGCAAAAATTTTCTCCCATTCTGAAGGTTGTCTGTTTCTTTACTTACTGTGCTCTTGGCTGTGCAAAAGCTTTTGAGTTTGATCAGACCCTACTAATGTATTTTTGGGGGTGCCTCACGGGCCGGGGGGGGGGGGGTCCTCCTCATAAAATACTCTCCCAGGCCAATTTCTTCAAGTGTTTTCCCTGCACTCTCTTCTAGTATTTTCATAGTTTCATGTCTTAAGTTTAAATCTTTTATCCAGTGAGAACCAATTTTTGTTAATGGTGAAAGGTGGGGGTCCAGTTTCAGTCTTCTACAAGTCACCAGCCAATTCACCCAGCACCATTTGTTAAATAGGGAGTCTTTCCCCCACTGAATATTTTTGATAGGCTTGTAGGTCAAATGATAAGTGGCTGGGTTCATCTCTTGGTTCTCTATTCTGTTCCATACATCTACCACTCTGTTTTTGTGCCAGTACCATGCT
>CAUYRH010018318.1:0-16598 GCA_963574655.1 Perodicticus potto
ATATTAATTTTGTAATTCAACTTGTCAATATGTTGTTTAGGATATTGCATCCTCATCTATAAGTGAAACATGTTTGTAATTTCTCTTTATAACAATATATTTTCTCCAATTTCAATATCAGATGTATCCAGATCAAGTAGAATGATATTGGAATATTTCTTTTATTGTTTATAAGATTTCTGGGATTGCTTGTTTTGTAAAATCATTGTGATCTATGAGTTAATGATGGTTTGAACTTTGTTCTTTAATTTGATTCATCGCTTAATTACTGTTTTCCTATGAATGATTATACTGTGGTTAATATGTTAGTATAGCAGTATTCCCAGATAGCTTTTTGTTTGTTGGGAGGTTGGGCTTTGAGGGAGCAGAGTTAATACTTTGCATGAAATATCTTATAACAGTGAAATTGCTTTCTCTTTTGTCTTGTGATTTTTTTTTTGAGGTGAAATTTAAGTTTTTGTGTGAGTAGTACTATTATACCCATCTTGAGTGTCTTGCATGTACTGTATCACATCATACCTTTGTTTAATTCTTAATAAACTGTTCACTTGTTTAAAAAAAAATCCCTGTTAATGTGATGGTTGAAAAGAGATTAGGTTCCTCTTTTCTATTCAATTGCTTACATTCATGTGGCTGTTGTACTAGATGGAGTGATAAGATCATGGAATGTCTGGAAAAACGGAGCTAAATAACCCCAATGGAGGCTGACAAATCAGAAACAGATTCTTCTGATCATATATATTTTCTATTTGTTTTTTTTTTTTTGAGACATGGTTTCACTTTGTCACCCTAGGTAGAGTGCCATAGCATCATAGCTCACAACAACCTCAAACTCTTGGGCTCAAGAGATCCTCTTGCTTCAGCCTCCCGAGTAGCTCAGACTTCTGTATTTGCATATGTTAAATTTAGAGTTAAGAAATTGCTGAAATACTTAAACCTGAGGTATTTGCTCTTCTGTTTGGGAGAAGTGAAAGATCACTTTTAAAAAGCTGTAGTAGAATCATGCCAACTCCACCAACGGACTCTCAAAGCCGTCCTATCCATTGTCATTACCAGTACTTGGATACTGCAATGGTACAGACCAGAGATTATGCTAATGATCACTCTCTGTGCCCGATTTCTCCCACTGTCCCTAGCCAAAACATTCTTTTCATAACTGTTAAAATGTATTTTAAAACAATTTACTTTACCATTTCTCTTGTTCAGAAAATGCATCCTAACATTTTTTACATCATAATATGCATGAAAATGATATGGGTATATATGGCACAGAAAACTGAACAGTGAAATTGCTGTGGGTGTTGTTAGCTGATGTGGACCCTCTCAAGTGCTGAATTTCACATGTGTATATGTGTGTTTGTGGGGGTGGAGGGTAATAGGCCTAGACATCTTCCTGAGGACTATTTTTGAGAATCATTGTCCCTAACTTCCTTTGATAAGTAATAATTATAATGGAAAGACAAAAAATAGGAGCTAATTTTCACTGACTGCCTGAAATGGGTTAGGCTATATGATGAAGGCATCATATGTGCAACTTTGTTTCATTCAACAAACATTCTCTGGGGAATGTAACATACTCATTCTATAGATGAAAAAATTGAGCATGTAGGTTATCTGAAGCACCAAGATGATTATATATTCAGATTTGGCACTAGATCAAAATATATAAAATAACGATCTGGGAATTCAACTTGGGCAATATAACTGTCAGGCCCCTTCTGTATAATAATATATCACTCCAGAAAGGCTAGTGTGGTTATCAAGTGCCTTCACTTTTCTATGCCCTTCCTTTTCCGATGTCTGGCCCTATCAGGTTATCTCTTAAGAATGATTCCTGGAGATGAACAATATACTAAGTATGTTGCATCCCAATCAGAGGCAACTATCTAGAAAAGGCAGGCTGAGACACTTTCCATTTCCCTACTAGCCACATCAAATCACTAACATACCCATCTCTCCTCCTTCAAACTTTCACCTCATAAACAGTATGTCCCCTACCCTCTACATTTGCTTTAACTTAGCTGTACTTCTCCTGCTTTAAATAATTAAAATATGGGCAGCGCCTGTGGCTCAGTGGGTAGGGCGCCGGCCCCATATACCGAGGGTGGCAGGTTCAAACCAGGCCCCGGCTGAACTGCAACAAAAAAATAGCCGGGCCTTGTGGTGGGTGCCTGTAGTCCCAGCTACTAGGGAGGCTGAGGCAAGAGAATCACCCAAGCCCAAAAGCTGGAGATTGCTGTGAGCTGTGAAGCCATGGCACTTTACCAAGGGCGACAAAGTGAGACTCTTGTCTCTAAAAAAAAAAAAAGAAAAAAAATTAAAATAGAATTCACATAGGTTTGTCGCATGATTCCAAATTATAAAGAAGCGTTGGAATCCTATTTTTATTATTTAACTAAAGTTATTTCTCCCATTTCCTGGTTACCTGAAAAAGACTTGTATAATCACTGTACACAATGGCATTATGCATGTTATCTGCAAATAAGCTAAATATGTCAAGACCAATAACATAGCCGGTCAGATCCAGGGGACCTCTTTCATTTCACACGGGATGTGTGTTCACGCATGCGTACACATGTGAATATGTTTGGTAAACCAGAACCGCAATCCAGCGCCTTCTCTTACCACCTGTGGAACAAATGAGTAATCTTAATTACTATGTGATCAACAGGGAAAAAGCAACAGAATTAACCTACTTCTCATGCAGTGGGTTAATAGAAAATGAAAATAGTTTCAAAACAGAAGGAAAGGAAGGGAAACTGAGAGACAAAAGGTACAATTTTTATCCTACTTATTTCTGAGCCATGTTAGCAAAGGTATAAAAATAGTAATTAAGGTCACCCTCCTTAATTAACTACTACTTTAAAAACAATGACTAAAGGGGCAATCTTTGAAAAATGTTGTACAACCTATTAATAAATATAACAAGAACCTCATTTGCAATTTTAATTTTTGATCCATATAGAATAATTTTTCTCATGCCTATTTTATTCAGATTGTGCATTTTCAGACAGAAATGTTTTTAAATGTCTTAGTTTTCAAAACAATCAGGCAAAGACATAAAAGAACTTTAATAACCATTCTTAAAAAGACTTAACATTATTATAAAAAAGGAGAAGAAATTAAAAATGTGTATGAATGAACCATTAAACTTTAAATAATTTACTAAAATTTTCTATAAAATAATTATTCTCCACTTTCAGAGGAGTCATTACATTATCTAACAAGATTAATTTCCCCAAATAGACTGCACTATTATTTCCAAAGACAAGAGAGATTCATTTTCCGACTCCTCCCAAAGCCACATACTCACTTCTGGAGCTGACTACACAAGAGAGAGTCCTTCCTGTTCTTTGATAAAATGAACTCTAAGGGTGGTAGCCTGACGCTACCGAATAAAGAGAACTGGCTGAGCATAAAGTCAGCCCACAGGAAAGGAGGGCTGAACGGCAGGAGGAGGAGTTTACTGGACAAATTATTTGAGCACGCAGATTCTTCCACTATAATGACAAACACAAATCTATATTTTTAAGTTCCATAATCCAGTAAATTCATACCTTCCCCAATTTCTTTCAATTCAATCTATTTCAAGTTGGGTTTCTACAACCCATCTCCCTTTCTACAGAATTACTCTGGACTCATTCACCACTTCAAAAGATATTATAATAGTGGACCTTGAGATATGGGGTAACTTGAATAAAGTTTTTTAAGTTCGAGTGCTTATGTATGACATTTGATTTTTTTTTTTTTCTTGCAGTTTTGGCCAGGGCCAGGTTTGAATCCGCCACCTCTGGTATATGGGGGCAGAGTCCTACTCCTTTGAGCCATAGGTGCTGCCCTTGAATAATTTTTATACAGGGTGTTTTGGGTAATAAATAGCAGAGAAAATGTTATTTTATTTTTCATTAATTTTTTGAGACAGAGTCTCACTTTGTCACCCTTAGTAGAGTGCCACAGCATCACAGCTCACAGCAACCTCAATCTCTTGGGCTCAAGTCATCCTCTTGCCTCAGCCTCCCAAGTAGTTGGGACTAAATGTGCCTGTTATAATGCCTGGCTTTTTTTTTAAGAGACAGGATCTTGCTCCTGCTCAGGCTGGTCTCAAACTCCTGAGCTCAGGAGATCCACCTGCCTCAGCCTCCCAGAGTGCTAGGATTACAGGCTAAGCCACCACACCTGGCCTGCAGAGAAAATTTTACATATCCCTAATCACAAGCCCTGCCTTTTTTACCTAAATGTCTTTAAAACCTCAAAACAAAGGAAAAATAACAAAACATGATGACAACAACAACAAATCGACCTGGTTTGGAACACTGATTATCTTTCTTCCAAAAATTCTCAAATTTTTGTATTATTAAAGCCTCTTATATAAAAGAAATTTCTATTTTGTAAGTATGACTTTTCCCTATTTTTCTATAAAATTTTTATCAATCAAACTGTATTTTATATTCATCCATTCATCTTATTAAAAGTATTTACTGAATCAGCTATGAACCAGGCAATATGTTCACATTAGGTGGAAAATTTCTAAAAACAAGGTAATTCATATATTTTTTAAAAAGCCAGTTGCTCAGGTTACCATAGGTGATTCAGGAATGGAGTTCAGTTCCCTAATTCCTCTCATACTACTCCTTTTTACAATAAAAACGTATTTCATTTATTTGATGACACTTTTTTTCACTAGGTTAAACGGGAAGAATCCGTATTTTTTGCCTAGGAGAAGCAAAATTGCTTAATCATCAGCCTGGTCTGAGAAACGGGAGGGGATCCACTCCCATGGGTAGACTAACTCAAGAATATACAAAAATATCACACTCATTTACTACAACTCAGTCACGGAAGCTCGTTTAACTTCATCAAAGAAAACATTTAAAAATTAAGCTTCTTTTAAAAAATATCCATTTTACTAATTGAGAAGAGAATTGTCAACAACATTTGACAGTAACAACATTGCAGACTTTAATCAACTTTTAAGGAAAGTGTTAAGATGGTTTAATTTTTGTTGGTGATACCAAGATATAAAATTGAGAAAGAAATGGGCCCAAAATAAAGAGACTTGGTCCTTGTCTCAGCTCTTCACCTAATATACTATGTGACCTTTGGAAAATCTTCAACTTGTGGGCCTCAGGATTGAGCTAGTGTAAACATGTCATTTTTATATACGTGAAGGATAATAGTTCACATTTTGCTAAACTGAGAACTGTGCTCACTTTGATGCCAGTATCACATTGTCTGGTAGGGGTTTGTACACATAGCTATAATCACCATCCATGTAGGCCCAAAATTCATTAATTCCTTCACTCATCCATTTTTTGTTTTTCATTCAGTCTGTTCACATATTCCATTCAAGCTGGATTAAAAAATTATAAGCTTTTTCTTTAAAGGATAGTCAATATTTTAGCCTTTTCAGGGAACATGGTCCCTCAAAATGATCTCAATTCTGTCATTGTAACAAGAAATATACCATAGGCAATACATAAATAAATAGTGTGGCTGTGTTGGAATAACATTATTTATAAAAGCAGGTGGGGAGATAGCTATTCCCGTGGACTATAATGTTTCCCCCTGCTTTAAATAAGGAAATACATTATAGATGAAATTTAAATTGAAAAACAGGTACCATGATAATATTTTTACACGATTATTCTGTTTAGTACACACATGAACACACACATGGAAATCCATTCATCCAATACATAGCAGAAAACAAATAACAAGTTTCATATTCTCAGATTTCAAATCTTTGTGTGAGAAGAAATTTGGGAAACCATCTCAAAATAAATAAGTGAAATAAAGAAAAAATAAAGCACAGCGAAGGTATAGAAAGTGACAGGTGCTTTTAAAAATAGGTTAGTCCTGAAGTTCTCTATGATACGGTGACATTTGAACAGAGCCCTGAATGAAGTGAGGGCATGCCCCTTACAGATTTCTGGAGAGGACTGTTCCAGGAAGAAGAAAGAGAAAGCTTAAAAGCTCTGGGATGGAAGTGTGCATGGCATATTAACAGAAAGATCAGGAAGGTAATTTGACACAGGCCACAAGGCAAGCGTATACGGTGGAGATAAGGTCACAATGGCAGCACTTCCCCAAGACAGATAGGGCCCTATAGGCCATGGGAAGGATTCTGAGTTCTATTGTGAGTGAGCTGGGAGACCAACAGAAGGATGAGCAGAGGGATTTCACAATCTCACTTACGTACATATTTACAACATTACTCTGGCAGCTGTACTGGGTAACAGAAGGAGACAGGATGACGACGTAAATGTTGATTTATGCAGAGTTCAGGCAAGAGATTATAGTAACAGGAACTAGATAGATAGTGGGGAAAAGGATGACAAAAATTTGGATAAATGTTCCACCTAGATAATATGAACAGAGACCTAAAATGAATTCAGCGGTGTCAAGAAACTTAGTTAAAACCAGCAAGGAAGTATCAGGGTCCACAACAGCTTTAGTCCTAAAATGTCATTGACAAGAATGTTTTCAATCAAATGGAAGTAAGTGGTACGAAGTGGTAGGGAAATGCATCGTTCTCAAATAAACTTGTCCCCCAAACTTCCTGCCCCTAGCCAGGAATCAATTTATCTGTTTTCTGACAGATTAATTGCCTGATTTTTTTCCTACTACTTCTTGAAAAACATGGTATTTTAGAAAATGGGAGATTTGTTGCAGAGAGGGCTGAGTATAAAGATATTTAAGAAAGCTATCTCATACACACACACACACACACACTCCGCCTGTTAGTCCAATATACTCCCCTTGAGGTTATAATCCAGTCTGAGAATACTTTTGTGGAATGTCAAGGATGTTATGGGTATTTCTACTACCACCCTCGTTAATACAGCCTGTTCCCCTAGAGTCCCCCAGAATGTTTTGCTAGCAAGAACTAGGAAGGAATAGAGCTAATAATCACAGCTGGTAGTTGGAAACAGTTGAAACGAAAATACAGACCAGAGCCCTGAAGCCAGAACTAATCCCAGCACCAAGCTCAGTAGAGCAGAGCATCGGCTGGCTGAGAGGAGTAACAGATCTTAATTCTGGTCAATTTATTAATTTGGTCAATATTTAAGCATTCCTCAAACAAATCAAAACACGTAAGTATCTCTAAGTGATCCTTCAGAGTATTCTACATTTCTGATTTCTAAAATCTCAGAGCTAGAAAAGAAAAAAGTTCTAAAACAATGTACTTCAGTTACTCAAAAGCATCTTTTAAACCATTAATTCGTGGTTAACATCTAGTTATCGGTAAGGGAATATGCATTCATGTCTTCACTCTTTTTGCAAGTCTCTCTCAAAGAATACTACACATAATCCGATAAGGCTTGGTTTTTATGTATTTCACGTATTTGCCATGAAAATATAAACATTATTATCCATGTTAACAATCCTGCCTATTGGCCAGGCACAGTGGCTCATGCCTGTAATCCCAGCATTCTGGGAAGCTGAGGTGGGTGGTTTGTGAACTCAGGAGTGCAGGACCAGCCTGAGCAAGAGCAAGGCCCCATTCTCTACTAAAAATAGAAAAATTAGCCAGGCATAGTGGCGCATCCTTGTAGTCCCAGCTACTTGGGAGGCTGAGGCAAGAAGATTGCTCCAGCCGAAGAGTTTGAGATTGCTGTGAGCTATGACTCCACAGCACTCTACCCAGCATGATAGAGACTTTGCTTCATAAAAAAAAATAAATAATGGCTTGGTGCCTGTGGCTGAACGGGCTAAGGCGCCAGCCACGTACACCTGAGATGGCGGGTTTGAATCCAACCATGCCTGGGCCTGCCAAACAACAATGACGGCTGCAACAACAACAAAAAAAATGGCCAGGCGTTGTGGTGGGCACCTGTAGTCCCAGCTACTTGGGAGGCAGAGGCAGGAGACTCGCTTGAGCCCAGGAGTTGGAGGTTGCTGTGAGCTGTGATGCCACAGCACTCTACCCAGGATGACAGCTTGAGGCTCTGTTTCAAAAAATAAATAAATAAAAATAATCCCATTTCCAAGGTTAGCTTGCACATTTTTATGAAACTTAATCAACTATCTAAGGGTTTTTAAAAAGCTACAAAAATATTTATTTCTCAATTTCTATGAAACCTTCATTCAAATTCAGAACTAAATGGCAAACTCTCATGTTGATACTGAATGTTCCCCCTAAGAGCATAAGTACCTGGTATAATCAAATTGGACACATATGTGTTTTTTTTTACTATATATTGAAACATTATTTCTTACATATCACCATGTGATGGATTGTATTGACAAAACTATGCATAATTTAGGTGCCATAAAAACAATAAGCCTCCAAATTTGTCATCTGAATTACAGTTTCTTCTACAACGTCAACAATTCTTTTTGAAGCTAAATGATGAGCAAAATACATTAGGCATAATATATTTAAACGAAAATGTATTATTCTCAACCAAGGTTTCCAAAGACACTAATTCAAAGTTCTATAAAGAAAAGTGTTGCAATAGAGATGGATGATTATCATGTTAAATTACACTTGAAATTTTAGCACTTGACTTTAGAAGCATTGATTTTAATTTTTTTAATTAAAAAATATGTTTGCTTTGTTCTTCTTCATGGGATATTTCAATTCCAGTAGTACTTCCAATATACATTTGAAAATTTTAAGATATGTCAAGAAACCCCAAAGAAAAAGGCTTATAACGTTGCAAGCACAATTTTTGAAAACGTTAAAAAAAATAAGATTGGAGTCATTCAAAAGTTCAAATTTTTGTATTTGTTTAACTTTAACCCTCATGGGCAATTAGCTTTGGTTATGAGATATGATACGTATCCCTTAAGCAAGAAGTCATATAGAATCAGTAGGGACATGCAAAGGTTAAATGTTTTAAGGAGGTGAGCTGGTCCTATTTTCCAAATGTACCAGAGAGAGAATTATTTTTAAATGATATTCAATTTTCCATCATAACTGGAGTCCTTTCACATTTTCCTTAATATTCCATTTTAAGAAAAGGAGCCATCATTTTATACATTTTCATGACACTGACCATGTAACTGTCTCCATACTACGTACTAGATTTGTCAGGAAAATAATGGAGATAGCAAATATGTTCAGCTCTTCTTTCTTCCCCCTTTCTCACCTTTTGTCAGACTTTGGTCTGTGTTAAAAGAGGGGAAGCAGGTGAGCAGATTTCACAGTACTGTTATCTTCCTAAAACCTCCCTGTGAGGGGATGTACTGCATACTAAAATACACCGAGGACACTTCCCAGGGGAAAATGACATTTAATCCCCTGCTAGTTTTATGAGCAAAGGCTGTCACGGCAGCATTCACAGGAATATGAGTCTATTTCTTCTCAAAAGATCCTCCGCTAATACATACCAAGTGCATCTTGACACTCTCTCTTTGAGAAATACTCTTTTGCTAAAATACTCAGAAGGTGGCCCAGTGGGTGATCTTTTCTGAGTTGCACTGACGGTTAAGAAAATAATCAGAAAATCACCCCTAGAGTTTCTGCTGCTGGGGAGTCCATTCATGTGACTGCTTAGGGTCTCAGCTGTGTGTCACATTATAATACTAACAGAAACTTGATAAATTGAAAGGACATTGTTTCGGTTTTTTCTGTTCCTCCTCTATTTGTTCAAATACTTCTCAAAATAGTTTAGCATGTTTTCTGAAAATGAATGGATTAACCTAATTTTCCTTTGATTTTAAAATCACTGAGTAGTTTAGGTTGTGCTTATGGCCGCCCAGATTTAGAAAGGTGATAGCTTATTTCATACCTAGTTGTATCATACTGCTACTGTACCCTGGGTTATTTTGTCTTGTTTTTTATTTTGTTGTATTTTTTGTTTTGGTTTGTTTGTTTGTTTGTTTGACAAGGTTTTACTCTGTTGCCCAGGCTACAGTGAAGTGGCTGCATCTCCTGGGCTTACGTGACCTCCTGCCTCAGTCTCCCAAAGTGCTAGTGCTAGAATTACAGGTCTGAGCCACCCTACTCCAGCAACTTTGGGTTTTCAAAAGTAGCTCCTGCATCTATCTAACCACCTATTTCTGTCCTTGACCTTACTTCTTGAGGTAGTTTGGAATATTGAAACAAAAATCACTGTCTTTTTTTTAAACAATTTTTTTATTAAATCATAACTGTGTACATTAATGAATTTATGGGGTACGATGTGATTTTATATACAGTTTGGAATGCTTACATCAAACTGGTTAACATAACAGTTAACACCTCATTTAATTATTGTGTTAAGACATTTATACTCTACTCCTAATACATTTGACACTTACCCTTGCAATATGCACCGTAGGTGAGGTCCCACTGATTACCCTCCCTCCATCTGGCCTCTCCCCTCTCCTTCCCTCCTTCATCCTGGGCTACAGTTGTGTTCTACCTTTTGTATGAAAGTGTGGGCAGTTATATATTGGTTTCATAATAATACTGAGTATATTGGATACTTTTTCTTCCATTCTTGACATATTTTAATAAGAAGAATATGTTATCATCTGTAATCAGAGATGCAAATCAAAACCACTTTGAGATATCATCTAACTCCAGTAAGAGTAGCCCACATCACGAAATCCCAAAACTAGAAATGTTGGCATGGATGCAGAGAAAAGGGAATACTTCTGCACTGCTGGGAATGCAAGTTAATACGTTCCTTTTGGAAAGAAGTTTGGAGAACACTTGGGGATCTAAAAATCACAGTCTTTGACAGGGATGTGGGTTCTGTAAATATAAAGACTTTCACTGACTAGGCTCTATGACAGTTAGCTAATGTTTATTACTATGTTTTAATTTTTCCTCATAGGGTAACTCTGGGATAGAGCAAGAAGGGAAAATTGTTTTTATCTCTTCGAAAATTTTGATCCACTGGCAAGAGGACCTGATCTATGGAGAAGCACTCTAAATCTGTGGCAGGATTTGGGTTTTTAAAAAATCTATTTTAAAAAAATGATACAATACCAGCAGTATGTTGGGGCTGGCTCGTACAGACTTGCAAAAGACAATAGTTACATAATTAGGAATCATGCTACTGGTTGCTAAACATGGACATCATATAAAAATTAAATTTTATGAAATTTAACTATATTTTCTAATTCAATTAAATTATATAGCAAAGTAACAAAATGATATTATATATTATTAAACATTTAATTAAAGTATATCAAACATAGAGGCTAAAAAGTATCAAATTGATCGCATTCTAATTTTTTCTCACATTTTAATTATAGCTGTGCTCTTGGGGGGTCTTTGTGTCTATTGCGTCTGTTTTCCAAATATTACTGCGCAATTCTTTCCAGCGCCCCACGTAGTGACGTTGCCCTGGAGCCTGCAGGTGGCTATGGCAGGAATAGGAACACGACCGGGATCAGCAGACACTGCACATCAAAGCCCCTCCCCATCCTGCTTTCCCAGACCCGGCGTTAAACATTAGCAAACCATTGTAAAGTGTTTATTGTGTAACAGACGTTATGTTTTTCCCACATCAAACCATTTAATCGAATCCTTATAACCAGCCTCTGGACTAGCTGCGGTTATGACTACTCCATTTTACAGATGGGGAACCGAGGGGAAGTTGTTCGGCCTCCCCATGCCTACAAAATCCCCCTTTGTAAGGGGCAGACCCAGCACCTGCATCTGGGCAAAGCTTGCTTCATGGAGAGCTCCGAAATAGTTCACTGCGTTCTATACAGTGAGGCTAATGAGCTGCCTGGAGAGGAGCGCTGGGGAGCAGCCAGAGGCACGTTACTGCACGTCTGAGCCCACGGGAGTGACTTTCCTAGGTCTGGGGAGAGCATCGTCTGACAGCATGCATACTCATTTGTGCTTCTGTTTCCTCACTTGAAAGCATAGACAGTAACAATCTCCACTTCAGTCTAAGTGACACTACAATGAAATGCGCATATAAGGCGTTTAGCACTGTATCTGATACATAGTAAAACCCCAAATCACAGTTATTTTCTTATTACTTTGTTATATGAGCTATTATATTGTCATTTTATACATGTATAATATAGCAATTTTAGAGATGCAATAATTTTCTTGTAAATTAAGGTAACAAAATTTGAGTGAAAAGAAAAATGCTACAGGACAAGAAATAAAGAAAGGTTAGAAAAAAAGTGATGAGAAAAGCATGGGAACAGAAGGGAGACAAGAAATGACAGTGAGGAAACAGAGGATGCAAAATTGAACAAAGTGAAAAATGAAGGCGCATAGGGCACTTTATAAAATATCTGAAAAATCTTAATACTGATAGCATTATTAACACGTTGCAAGATTATCTATAACCAGGGTGAATAATTCAGTCTTCCTAATGCACACTAGTATTACGTTTCCAGATAATACTAGTGTGCTTTTGTCATGTAATTACATGTTTGTCAAAATAGTTTGTCAAATCTTTGAAACCAGGAACCTATTTCTCCTCACATTTTTATCACTTAGTAGTTTCTGTAACAGAAACAGAACTCAATAAAAGTTGAAATTAAATGTTGAAGTTTAAAACATTGAGATAAAGCTAATACATGACTTGTAAATTTTCCATAAAATGGATTTTTAAAAGAAATATATTCTCATTATTCCTCAAATCCACTCTATAATGATTTAGACATTGATGGCTGCTCTACAAAATAGGAAAAAATAATCTTCATTTTATAGTACATGATTGAAAATTAATTTTGGGTAAGTTTTTGCCCTACGTGATGATCTTCCAGAACTGAGAAGGATGGATAGCGGAAACACTCGCTATGCTTCTAAGTTAGCAGTGGCCTACAGATCAATTCTACACAAATCAATTTAAGCCCTTTGGCACATTTTTATTAAACATCACATTATTTAAAATTTAAAATATGTTGATTCAGCCATAGAAAGAAAAGTATTTCGGTGTGAGCTTCACTTATGATTTTATTGATGCAAAATTAGAAAATATATGATAAATGAAAAAATTAAATATAAGCATTGCATAGAATTTTCAGCAGAAAAATGAGATTTTATAAGTCTGTAGAAGGCGGGGTGCAGTGGCTTATGCTTGTAATGCTAGCACTCTCGGACTCCAAGGTGGGTGGATCTCTTGAGCAAGAGTGAGACCCTCATCTTTACTAAAGAGAGAAAAACTAGCTAGACATTATAAGGGGCACCTGTAGTCCTAGCTACTCAGAAGGTTGAGGCAAGAGGATCTGTTGAGGCCAAAAGTTTAAGGTCAGCTGTGATGTCATGGCCCTCTACTCAGCATGACGGAGTGAGACTCTGTCTCCCCCCCACCACCAAAAAAAAATAATACATATATAGAAGCCTGGGGTAGAATTTTGTAATTATTAATTAGTGAGATACATGTCACAGCAATAGTTCAAATGGAAGAAAACCATTAGCTTGTGCTTCAGACGGCACTACACTCTGGGTCAAGGTCCTCCCAGGTTCTGCTTAAACTTCCATCTGACACAAAGGGTGAAGAGGCTTGTGCTCATGGGAAGAAAACTGGGCCAGAACTGGAACAGTTTTCTGGATAAGTCCTGTCATATTACTTCCAATCATGCCTTTACTATTTGTGTTATTAGTGAAGAACTTATTTTCACTATACCTAAAATTCCAGGGCCTAGTTATTAATACTTTAAGATGAATAAGACTATGTCAGAAGAGATAAAAAGGTACATTTAATTACTTATCCAGTCAACCACAAAAGAATAAAGAATGTATATTTTAAAAAGTGCATAGTTCCCAGCATAGTTGCAGGTTGTGGGAATCTAACAGTCATAGGACCTATCCCCTTTCCTTTATAATTTACCTAGAGGAAGATGCTTCCATCTGTAGAAGGCAGTGATTCAGAGAAAAGGATACAACCTATGCAAGGAGACAGATCTATCTTTTACCACCCTTCTACCTACTTCATTTGCGATATAAACTTGTTAAACTTACCAGAAATATTTCTTCCTCTTTAAAATTGATATAATACCCAACTTAAAGGATGGGTGTGAGAATAAAACAACACCTCATGAGAATCTAGCACAGTGTCTTTTTGTCGTTGTTGTTAAATCACAGCTGTGTATATTAATGCAATCATGGGGTACAATGTGCTGGTTTTATATACAATTTGAAATGTTTTCATCAAACTGGTTAACTTAGACTTCACAGCATTTTCTTAGTTATTGTGTTAAGACATTTATATTCTACCCCTAGTAAATTTCACATGTACCCTTGTAAGATGCACCGTAGGTGTGATCCCACCAATTACTCTCCTTCCACCCGTCCTCTCCCCTCTAGCTCCCCTTTCCACTTCTTCTTAAGCTATAATTGGGTTATAGCTTTCATAGTAAGACTGAGACATTGGATACTTTTCCTCCATTCTTGAGATATTTTACTAAGAAGAATATGTTCCAGCTCCATTCATGTAAACATGTGAGAGTTAAAGTCTTCATCTTTCTTTAAGGCTGCATAAGTATTGCATGGTATACATATAGCACAATTTTTTGATCCATTCATGGGGCTATGGGCATTTAGGCTTCCTCCATGACTTAGCAATTATGAATTGGGCTACAATAAACATTTTGGTACGTATATCTTTGTTACAATGTGATTTTGGTCTTCTGGATATATACCTAGTACAGAAATTGTAGGATCGAATGGCAGGTCTATTTTTAGATCTCTACGTGTTCTCCAAACACCTTTCCAAAAGGAATGTATTAGTTTGCATTCCCACCAGCAGTGTAGAAGTGTTCCCTTTTTTCCACATGCATGCCAACATCTCTGGTTTGGGGATTTTTTGAAGTGGGCTAATCTTACTGGAGTTAGATGATATCTCAAAGTAGTTTTGCTTTGCATTTCTCTGATGATTAAAAATAATGAGCATTTTTTTCACGTGTTTGTATGCCTTGTGCCTGTCTTCTTCAGAGAAGTTTCTCTTCAAGTCCCTTGCCTACCCTGACATTGGATCACTTGTTCTTTTTTTGCTAATATGTTTGAGCTCTCTGGATTCTGGTTTTAAACCTTTGTCAGAGACATAACCTGCAAATATCTTCTCCCATTCTGAGGGCTGTCTGCTTGCTTTACTTACTGTGTTTTTGGCTGTGCAGAAGCTTTTTAGTTTGATCAGGTCCTAGTAGTGTATTTTTGATGTTGTTTCAATTGCCCAGGAGGTCCTCCTCATGAAATATTTGCCCAGGCCAATTTTTTCAATAGTTTTTCCTGCACTTTATTGCAGTATTTTTATAGTTTCATGACTTAAGTTTAAGTCTTTAATCCAGTGGGAGTCTATCTTAGTTAATGGTGAGAGGTATGGGTCCAGTTTCAGTCTTGTACAGGTCGCCAGCCAGTTCACCCAGCACCATTTGTTAAATAGAGAATCTTTTCCCCACTGAATGCTAATTAATTGGCTTGTCAAAGATCAAATAGCGGTAAGTAGCTGGGTTCATCTCCTGGTTTTCTATTCTGTTCCATACATCTACCACTCTGTTTTTGTGCCAGTACCATGCTGTTTTGATCACTATTGATTTATAGCATAGTCTGAGGTCTGCTAGCATGATTCCTATGGTTTTGTTTTTATTTCTTAGTAATGTCTTGCCAAGACTTAGCCAGAGTCAAGTGGAAATGTTGAACAGACCTATATCAAGTTCTGAAATAGCATCAACTGTACAAACTCTCCCTAAAAAGAAAAGCCCGGGACCAAATGGCTTCACATCAGAACTCTACCAAACCTTTAAAAAGGAACTACTACCTATATTACTCAGCCTTTTACAAAATATAGAAAAAGCAGGAATACTACCCAACACATTTTATGAAGCAAACATCACCTTGATCCCCCAACCAGGAAAAGACTCAACAAGAAAAGAAAATTATAGACCAATATCACTAATGACTATTGATGTGAAAATATTCAACCAGATCCTAACAAACAGAATCCAGCAACACATCAAACAAATTATACACCATGACCAAGTGGGTTTTATTCCAGGGTCTCAAGGCTGGTTCGATATACTTAAATCTATAAATATAATTCATGATATAAACAAATTAAAAAACAAAGACCATATGATTCTCTCAATTGATGCAGAAAAAGCTTTTGATAATTTCCAGCATCCCTTCATGATCAGAACACTTAAGAAAATGGGTATAGAAGGGACTTTTCTTAAACTGATAGAGGCCATCTACAGCAAACTCACAGTCAATATCATATGGAATGAAGTTAAATTGAAATCATTTCCGCTCAGATCAGGAAAAAGGCAAGGTTGCCCATTGTCTCCACTATTTTTTAACATTGTATGGCAATCTTAGTCATTGCAATTAGGGAAGAAAAGGCAATCAAGGGTATTCTCACAGGGTCAGAAGAGATTAAACTTTCACTCTTCACAGATGATATGATGGTATATCCGGAAAACACCAGGGATTCTACTATAAAACTCTTAGAATTGATCAAGGAATACAGCAGCATCTCAGGTTGCAAAATCAACACCCATAAATCTGTAGCCTTTATATATACCAACAATAGCCAAGCTGAAAAAACAGTCAAGGACTCTATTCCATTCACAGTAGTGCCAAAGAAGATGAAATATTTGGGAGTTTACCTAACATGAAAGATCTGTATAAAGAGAACTACGCAACTCTAAGAAAAGAAATAGCTGAAAATGTTAACAAAGGGAAAAACATACCA
>CAUYRH010018319.1:0-17831 GCA_963574655.1 Perodicticus potto
TTGTTCTCACAAAGTAATGAGAAAGTCTCTTGAATGTTATCGCAATCAGGTTGATGAAAATATCTCTGATTGTATCTGAAGCCCGTACACTGTACCCCATGACTGAATTATTGTACACAGATATGATTCAATAGAAAAAAATAAATAAATAAATAAATTATTCTAATAGAAAAAAAATACATACCAATAATGTTTGTTATCTTATATATGGTATCTTACATCTCTTGTAATGGCAGAAGTCAAATGTGACTTGAATATTACAATTTTAATTCAGATTTCTTTCTTTTCTGAAAATTTGTACACATAATTTTGCCACCCTCTGTATTTGTAATTTCACAGATATCTACTTTGGAAAAATGCATATGGCACCACCCCACCCCCACTACCTTGCACACAAAAAAAGCATACGTTTTGGTGAGGCATATCCTCCAAACACAAACCAACAATTTCATCTGTGCTCAACTTCAAGTTAAGAGAGACACATCAGGTCCAATGCAACTGAAATCGTTTGTGGAGAAACATTGTGATTCAAACAACTTAAAGGTAATTGTGTCAAGATTAGACTTCTGCCTTAGTGCCTTGGAACCTATTCCATGATCTCCACAGCCCCACAGCACCTCACAACTGAGCCTATTAACTTCTGAAGCTAATTGAGACTCGACTTGTCCTTTACTCTTTCATCACAGACACCACTGTTTTCCCCAACACCACAGGCTCAGAAACCTGGAATGATCATTAATTTAACCCACTCTTTTATTAACAATATTCAGTTTTTGAACACATGCAAGAGACTGTGCTAGATGTTGTAGGGAATAAAAAGAAATATGTAAAACAGTGCCTGACCTCGATAAGCCTGAAATAGGGTAGAATGAGACACATCTGCACGTGAAAAAGCAGTTAAGGAAAAATAATATAAGCACCAAGTGGCTATGGAAATCCCTCTGGGCAGGGGGGAAGGGGAAGACCCCAGGCAGCAAGGCAGCTGTGCAGAGGGCCATGCAGACCCCATCCTGCAGCCATGTTGGGAGCAAGGTTGGAACTCCTGTAGGAGAACAGGTGAGAACCACTTAGGATCCAGGTAA
This sequence comes from Perodicticus potto, assembly GCA_963574655.1. Taxonomy (NCBI): domain Eukaryota; kingdom Metazoa; phylum Chordata; class Mammalia; order Primates; family Lorisidae; genus Perodicticus; species Perodicticus potto. The sequence goes on from CAUYRH010018319.1 coordinate 1,083, forward strand.
GCAAGCAGCAAGGCCCCAGGCTTGGCCTTCATTATGCTCTCTACAACTAGCTGTTCCTTCCTTTCTGAAGTTCCTACTGCCCACGTATTCCAGGTTTGAACTGCAATAGTAGCTACTCACTAGTATTTGTTTAGCATTATGGAGACAGGAGTCAGATACCTTGCAGACAGTTAGGGCAGGTTAAGAAAGCCACAAGAATGTGAATATACTTAGCTAAGATAAATGTAATCAATGGAGACTCTTTAGATATTTACTTTAACCAAAACATCTTTGAGGCCATGTGCAGTTAAGGCGACAGTGCTCCTAAGTGAGCTACCCTCATTAAAATAGTAAAAATCACACCCACGAGCACCGTGACAGCTTACAAATGCCCTATCAACTCCCAGAAGTTACCCTATCAGGTCATGAAAGGGGAGGCTCCCCTGTTCTAGAAACTCTCCACCCATTTCCCAGAAAACTATGAATGTTCTGCCCCTACTTAGCATATTATTATGGATTAGCATAAAATGACAGACTCTAACCCTGTGGTGGCACTGTCTCTTTTTAGATCAGTCCACTCTTTTGCTTCCTTCTAAAAGGTATGCTTTTCTTTCAATAAATCTGTCCACTCTGTCTGTACTTCCTATGTGAATTATTCTCTCTCACCTGTGATCCTGTGCTTGAATTCCTTCTTGCGTGGAGATCAAGAACCATCTCAGCCCTGTGGGTGCTGGTCCACACTAGAATCACCACTTCATATATTTCATACATACTTAACCCGCCTAACAACTTTATAAGGTAGGTAGTATTATTTTCCACATTTTTTAGCTGAGAAAACAGAAGCACAGAGAGGTAAAGAATCATGCCCAGAGCTAAATATCCAGGAAATTGCAGACAATCATTTAATCCTGGTCCTGGTTTCAGATCCTGAGCACTTCCCCCACTTAGCTCTCCTACCTTCCGTCTCTTTGCCCCATGTCATTTAAAATCTCAGACCTAACCTCAAAAACACAACTCACACTGGCTCTTTCATCCCACTTAAGAATGCGTAAAGCTGGCTGGGTGCCTGTTGTGCAGTGGTTAGGGTGCCGACCACATGCTCCAGGGCTGGTGGGTTTGAACCCAGCCTGGGCCTGCTAACCAACCAAACAAACAAACAAACAAATAACAACAACAACAAAAACAAAAATGAATGAGTAAAGCCTCCATATTGTCTAAAAAATAAGATTCACGTTCGTCAGACCAGGCCTCTACTACCTGCCTTCACCTATCCCCCAGCATGATTCTTCTTGTTCTTCTCACATCTTCTCCATTCTGAGAAGCCCTCCACTCTAACCTCCATTCACGAGAGCCTTCCATTCTAACCAACTGATCAGTCCATCACCCCCGCAGACACCTGCACATTTGTACCTCCAGGACCCACCACCACAGATATGGCTTCCAGTACCGTTCAGGTTACACCCTGTTTGTGCAGTGAACAAAACTGGGCAGCAGTCCATTTGTGGACCAGATGTGCCCTGGTCCACCAGCAGTTGGACCAGGGCACGTCTGAAGGCCTGACTTCCAAAAAGGCAACCCAAGATTAAATTATAGTTAGGTTACACTCTTCTTAATTCAAACACCAATCATCAGCCACTAAATTCATCAAGAATTTTGTATTCCGAAATAAGAATTTCTGCCATTCTAGGTCTCTCCTATACTGTACATTTGTAATTTTTTTTTAAACCTAATCCCTACTTTCATACACTTTTACCTTACTAGCTTCTGTCCATTTTTTTCCTAACCTGGAAACATCTTTTAAATACGAGTTCTTTCCATTTTACATCCCTTTACACTTTTACCTTACTAGCTTCTGTCCATTTTTTTCCAACCTGGAAACATCTTTTCAATATTAGTTCTTTCCATTTATCTATTAATGTGGCCTTACCCACAAATCTAATGTGAATATTACAGGGTATCCCAAAAAAGTCACCATACATAGGGAAAATGGGAAATCATAGCTAAATGTCCCTTTATGTACAAAGTATTCATTACAAAATTTTGCAAACAGGTAGCAATCATGTACAGAATATTTTGTAAATATTTTTACAAATATTTATGTTGTTTATTTTTAAATAACAAAATAACATCTTAATAGGATTTGGTCAAAAAAAGTAAAGAAGCTACATTTTTCAAATGGAAAAATAATTCACTAAATCAACATTTGTTTACTCAACTATGAATCCATTTAAATTGTCTATGATCCAGTCTACACCTGTTTATCTTGTCTTCATAATAGTTATAGAGCATTTTATCAAAAATTTTGCTGAATTTTTTATTTGCACATTACAGACATATCCCTGGTAGCAATTCTAATATTTTTAACATCCAAGTAACTTAATTTGAAGATAATTGATTCTTAGTTTATTTGTACTTGCTCCTGGTGATAACTTACTTTTTTTTTTCTTTTTGAGACAGAGTATCACTATGTTGTCCTTGGTAGAGTGCCGTGGAGTCACAGCTCATAGCAACCTCCTACTCTTGGGTTTCAGCGATTCTCTTGCCTCAGCCTCCCAAGTAGCTGGGACTACAGGTGCACACCAGCAGGTGCCCAGCTATATTGTTGTTGTTGTTGTCATTGTCATTTAGCACGTCCAGGCTGGGTTCATACCTGCCAGCCCCAGTATAAGTGGCTGGTGCCCTAACCACTGAGATATAGGGGCCAAGGCAATAACTTACTTTTTGAAGTGCCTATGAAGCACTCGTTTAGTAATCTAACCCACAATTTTACCAATAATTAACACCAAGTTTGTGCTTACTATAACATCCCTTATAAAATTAGAACTTGCTTACCTCTATGCTTTGGCATCTTTCCTCTTTGCAATGGTTTCCATGTCTGAGGCAGTGATCCTGTATTAGTTTCCTGTTGGCGCTATCACAAAGTACCACAGACTTACTGGGTTATAACAGCACAGATCTGTCATATTACAGCTCTAAAGGTCAGAAGTCCAAAATCAGTTTTGCTGAGCTGAAATCAAGTTATCAGCAGGGCTGCATTCTTTCTGGAGCCTGAGAGAGGAGAACCCATTCCTTTGCCTTTTCCAGCTTCCAGAGGTCATCTGCATTCCTTGGCTCATGGCCCCCAGACAGTAATGGCCTCACTCTGACTTTCATTTCCAGCATCATTTCATCTTTTCCTTCTCTGATTCTCCTGCTTTCTTTTAAAAACCCTTGTGAACATTGAGTCTATCCAGATAACAGGGTAATTTCTCCATCTCAAGATCCTTAATTTAATTATATCTGCAAAGTCTCTTTTGTCACTTAAGGTGGCATATTCACAGGTTGCAGGGATTAGGATGTGTACATCTTTGAAGGAAGCCATTATTCTGCCTACTACAGATCCCAAGACCATCCCATCAGTATGTTGCTTCAATATCTTCAGGTATAAATCATTTGGCTTAGTTACTGAAAGGCATTTTAATGGGCTAAACTCTTACTATCATCTTTATTCTCTTGAAATGTAATTCTCTCTGATGTACTAACCTTTTTATGTTGAAAACTCTTTCCTTAAGATGGAAGAGACAAGCAAAACATAGTTGTTTCCTCTGTCAACTAACTTGATACCACCTACTCAAACAATGATCTCCGCCTTCTATGTTTACCTTTTTGCTTTAAACTATATTATAAAGTTTCAAAGAGTTAGGTGGAAGATATTAAATATTCCCAACACAAAGAAATAGTAAATTTTTCAGATGATGGATATGCTAATTACCCTGACCTGATCACTATGCATTAGATGTATCAAAACATCACTATGTGCTCCATGAATATATACAATTGCTATTAGTCAAGTCAAAAACACAAAATAAATAATAAAGGTAAGGGGAAAATAGGCTTTTTTTGTCTTAGCATTTTCTCAAGTCTCAACTTATTCACACTCAGCCTTCAGGATGCTTCATTTGTACAGATTTGTACATGTCCCATTCTTACATTCAACCTTAACTATGCATCCTTCCTCCCAGATTCTGTTTTAGTTCTTTCTAAATATGGGCTTGGCCAGTTCTCTGAACACACTCAGTTTCTTCAATCTCTCCTCAGTATCCTTCTCATTAGGATAACCCAAGATTATAGAGCAAGTAAACATTCCTTTTTTAAAGGTACTTATTCTTCTTAAGTAATATTCCCTTTTGGAATGGACTATGGATTTATTTTACCTTTCTCTGATTAAAAAAAAATTCAATGGCTATGCCTGAACATGCCCATTTGTTCCTTTCTCTGTGGTTATAAATTCCAAGCTGACTCTGGCACTTCCTCCCATGTTTTCCATACCTCCTGTTTCCCCAACTGGCTTTTCCTTTTTGGTCAGAATCAAGTGGAAGCTCAATTCTTTCTGTCCTCTAATCAGCTGTTCCACTTTTAGCAGCAGGAGCCTCCCAACAGATGTTTGGAGAGTTAAAGTCCTGACATCACTACATCACTATGAGAGGACCAAGCAGTCCTTACCCCTACCGACTTGTCTGGGTCCTTTCATCTCTGCCCACATGCTTTTGTGCACAGTTCTGGAGTTTTCTACTTGGTACTTTGTTAACATCTAGTGCTCTCACTTGAGTGAGAGGGCTGGGGCAGAGAAAAGTTAGAGCAACAGCTAGCCACAGGTCTAGGGATTTATCAGTAAGTGGAGTCCAAACCACTTGCAGGTCCTGGAAGTGCAGGAGTAAAGGATAAACACTCTAATTTGGTTTAAAGGGGTTATGTGGTTTCAGGAACCAAATTCCACTCTAGTTACAGGAGTAGAATATTTAACCAAAGCTTTGGCACCCATTACATTCACTCCATAACCATAACGATTGGTTCAGAGGTGAGTCTATGACCTAAGTTGGACCACTTAGACTAGACCTCAGGTCTCCTGCTAGGGAGGTTGAGATGAAGTTTCTCCTGCCTCTAGAGGTGAAAAGAAAGCCAGTAGTTCAGGGAGATGCTTGTAGCCATCATGAGACTGCAAGAAAATTTCATTTTAGATGAAGCGGACACCGTGGAAAGGGAAACAGCAACATGAATGAAACCAGGTTCTTGATGACATCATTGAGCTATAAAACCAAACCTTCTCTGTGGCCAGCCTTCCTTAGGATTTTCAGTTTCTTTTAATGTGAAGTCATATAGAGTTGGATTCTCTATCAAAATTCCACAATGAGATATGAAGTTCTGTTCTACCAACTTTTAATAGTAACTATAGACTGAGTTAATGTGTTAAGTTTACTTTTTAAATTTGTGTTAATTACCTTCACTTCTGTCTATTAATCATTAGAGCAGTTTTTTCTTCGTTTATTTTTAATAAAAAGAGACTTGGGCAAATTTATCATTTGGAAAATGCCAATTGAGAGAGAGAAAATAAAGTTTCACGCTATAGAAGAAGATAATTAAAGAAACAGGTGTCAGAAACCAGTCTTGGCTAGGAGTAGTGGTAAAATTCGTGCTGAGATGGAAGGACTTTGAAAAAGAAAGTGATTCAGTGTATAAAAAATGTATCTGCACTCTCATGTTTATTGCAGCACTATTCACAATAGCCAAGATTGGGAATCTACCAGAGTGTCCATCTATAGGAGAATGGATAAAGAAATTATGGTACATATATACAGCGGAACATTATGTAGTCATAAAAAAAGAATTAAATCCTGCCATTTGCAATAGCATGGATGGAAGTGAAGAATATTATGGTAAGTGAAATAACATTATGTTAAGGAAAGTAAAATATTATTATGTTAAGGGAAGTGAGTCAAGCACAGAAAGACAAATCTTGCATGTTTGCACTTGTATGTTGGAGCTACATATTAACACAATCTTATCTGATGGAGATGCAGAGTAGAGTAATGGTTACCAGAAGGTAAGAAAGGTAGTACGGAGTAGGGGATAAAGTGGGGATGGTTAATAGGTGCAAAAATATAGTTATATAGTTAGACAGTTAGATAGAATGAACAATATTTGATACTTTTGTTGATAGTACAACAAAGTGACTAGAATCAATAATAAATTAGGGTATACTTAAAAATTACCAAAAAAATGGAATTGGAATGCTCCTAACATAAAGAAATGAAAAATACCTGAGATGATGGATACGCCAATTACCCTGATTTGATTAATTCACCTTGTATGTCTGTATTGAAACATCACATATACCCTATAAATATATACAAATATTATGTGCCTATAATAATTTAAAAATAAAACAAATTAAAGGGAAAAAGAAAAGAATTGAGAAGAAACAGATTTTTCAAGGTAGAAGCTTGAAAAGAAAGGATAAGATAACTTAGGCAAGGCAGGGGACTGAGGGAGTTCTCAATGGTGTGGAAGACTGGGTGGAGGGTTCAAGAGACCAATCATTTGAGGATTGGCAGGGGTAGGGCAATTAATGCCTTGGAGTTCAGAGTTCCTAGGGAGCCAGGTGGAGTCAGAGAGGACTGAAAGGCTGAGAGAATAAAGGCTTATTGAGGAATGAGAGATGGTGAAGGGAGAAGAGGTGAGTCTGGCAGTAATGAAGGAGTAGAGAGTTAGTTTCTTCTCTGAGTTTTCATTAGCTGAACCTATATTGCAGGAAGGAAGACTAAAATCTGTCAAGGAACCTGGACAGACTTTTACAACAAAGCATCCTTTGCTCTGTGGGCCCCAGAACTTTGCCCCAACCATTGCATATTCTTCAAGCCCACTGACTTCTCCCTAGTGATCATTTGCTGCCCCTCATAGAACTCCTCTCCCCTCCCCTAACCCATGTTGCCAGGATCCAAGTCTTCATTCTTTCTGTAACCTCAACATGGTCACAAGCTTCTGTACCCTGTTAGGAGTTTGGGTCTTCATTCTGAAGGCTCATGCGTATACATGTTACATAAATGTTCATGCCTTTTCTCCAATTAATCTGCCTTTTGTGAGTTGAATTTTTAGTGAATCTTCACAGGGCCAAGGGACACCCCTTAAGCCCTACACCAACAACATATGAGATTTTCATTGTCCATGTCCAACTCTCATTTTCTTTTTAAAAAAATTATAGCCAACTCAATGGGAATAAAACAGTATCTCACTGAGGCTTTGATTTCCCTAATGCTAATAATGTTGAGTATCTTTCCATAGGCTTATTGGTCATTTGGGCATCTTCTCTGGATAAATGTCCATTCAGATCATTTGCCCATATTTAAAATTGAGTTATTTGTTTTTTTGTTATTGAGTAGTAAGAAGTCTTTATATGTGTTGAATACATTTATCTGTTATATTGTTGGTAAATATATTCTCTCATTCTGTGGGTCATTTTCTTTTTACTCTTTATAGTACTTTGACACATAGCAGTCTTCAATTTTGATGAAATCTAATATATTTATTCTTTTTCTTTGATTGCTTGTGCTTCTGGGTCCAAGAGATCTTTGAACTCCAGTCCTTATTACCAACTATATACCATATTTTTCTATGTCTAATATGCACATTTTACCCAATTTTTTAAGGGAAAAATAAAGATGTGTATTATATGTGGGTAGTACTAATTCTGTAGCTATGTAAATGTTTTAAGTTCTTTTATTTATGCTTATGCATTGAAAGTGGAACCCTAGAAACCAATAATGATATCAATATGGGAAATAATACCCTGGAATGTGGTAACCAGTTTTGTTGAACTTACAAACTTGGCAACAAAAACATTTTTGGCCAACAAAGGTGACATATTTCTCTTCATACTCTTTAGGTGGGAGCTAGCAGTCAAGCTGACATTTTTACAAAATTCCTTTATAATACAAAAAACAAGTACCTAAGTAAAACAAATAAAAATTTGAAATAAAACTTAAAACTTTTTTTTTCTTTAAGTTTGGGTATAATACAAAGGAGTGCACTGTACATGGCAAAGTGAGGTAATCTCCTTCTTACTGAGCTGTTCTGGAGAACAACTCTGGTGGATCCCTGACTCCTCAATGACTGGCTCCTTCAGGGGCAGATCAAGGGATCCAAGGACTAGGAGTAATGGAGGGAGAAGGGATACCATGGTAAAACGTGACCTCCAAGGGTGTGTTATCAGCAAAAGGGATGAGTGAAGGACTGTTCTCAAAAAAGGCACGTGGAACAGCCACACCCCCGACCCCCAAGAACGTTGTCTGTGGTGGCCAATCTGACACCTGGCAGCTGGCTGCCACCCAGTGGTGAAAATGGAAAAGGCTTAGGGAGTCCTAGTTTACAGTTGCTCCAAAAGCATTTGGCAAGGAATTTGAGATAGACCACTGGTTGGGAAAGGGTGTGTTTGGCTTTTGGATTGTTTGTGACTCAGTTGTATATAAGTGAAAGACAGGCTTATCCTCATAAATTTGTAACTGCTGTCCCTTGCATTCTGTTCCGTATAGTGGTGAGCTACTACATTCCAGTAGTGAGGCATCACTGGTTAGCTGGGTCAGTTTGCTCTGGTACCTGTATGTACTCCATTTATATGTTACCTCTGTTTTCTTAAAAATATAGATTTGTAACCTGCCAACAGCAGTCACCTTGATTTGAGGTGATTTTCCAGCAGTGAAAGATGTGTTGGGGTGAAACTGTAACTGAGTTGGAGCAGACATAACCCCTTAGCCTTAAGTTTGACCTTCTTACCCCAAACTCTATAAGGTTGAAATAAGTAACTATAAATTGGAGAGGGAAGAGAGGAATACGCGGGCCTACTAGACTAATTATTTTGAAGCTGCCCAGTGATAACATCTCCAAGGTACTCTTTACTCCTCTTCAATTCAAATTTTTGATTTGCTAGTGACAGAAATCCATCTCGAACAAGCTTAGCAAAAGAAGAAATTCATAGTAATATTAAAGGTAGATTGGATAACCAAATTATGAAAGAGTAAAGTGTGTTACAGGGTCTCATGGACAATGGGAATCTAAACGCTGTCTTAGAGTCAGCTCTCTGCCTCTATCTCTATCTCTGCTTCAGTCTGTGTTGACTTTAGTCTCTCTCTCACCCTGCAATGAGCATTCCCATACAGCAAAAAACAAAACATTGAAAATGCTCACATTTCATATTGTAGCTTCTAGCAGAAAGGGTCTAACCAATTATAGATAACAGAAACCTCTCCTGCAAGTTCAAGCAGAAAGCATACAAGGTCAGACAATTAAGTTCAAGAACTCATCCTAGAAAAAGGGCAACAGACCTCATTGCTGAATATCTCTATGTTCACCAAGGGGAGTACTTCCAAGATGACTGTGGTGATATTCAGCAATGCGGTCTACAGCACATGTTCTAGGATGAGTTCACGAACTTAATTGTCAGATCTTGTACACCTGGTGGTCATACTTTACCTAGTAATTCCTGCTCCCTTTAATCACTCCTAGAATTAGATATTTACAAAATCAATTGCAGGCTTCCTGGTCCTTAAGTGTGGACTTTTGACTGAATCCAGATTTTTTACATAATAAATCCCTTCATTAAAAGAGGTGTGCAACAGAGAAAGATGAAGCTTTTTTTTTTTTGCCTCCTTTAGTGCTTTAAAAAAAAAACCTTATAATCAGAGGGCCACAGATCACCTCTGCCAGGTAAGTACAAGGAGCCCATACTGCATTTTTGCATGTGTGTTCATTTCACTCTTCAGTACTGTGAAAAGCAAGGATGGAAATACAAAATGGAAATAAATGAAAAGCACACTCTTCCAAATATCCATAAGGGGGGACTATGTCTTAAAAGTTATATCATCTAATTTCTCTTGACAATACGGTATTGTTTGAGTGTCCCAGCTTTATTGTTTTGGAATATCTGGGAAATGATATGTTCATCCTTGAGTAGAAATATTAAAAATTGAGCAGCTCACACATATCCCAGATGGAATGGTGGGAACAGTGGGAAATGGGGGCTCCTTCAAGAAAAAGATGACCACAGAAGAAAAGAGTCAGACCCATACGGTCCAGCCTCTTAGACTCTGATGGAGAATCTTCCTCAAAAAATGGCCAAGGGGACCTTGGCTGGACACAGATTTTATTCAGTTTGAACCTTAATACTGGGCTTCTGTGGGATTGAATTAAACAGAGAAATTCCATATTCCTTTTCCCAGAAATGTTTTTCTTTCTCAAGCTTACCATTGAAAGCTATTGCTATTTCCTTTTGCCTTTTTAAAGCTGCAGTGGATAACTTTCTCATGAGAGGATATGGACCTTGTTAAATGTACAGGAAATAAGCAAAATACATCACACTCATGAGACATGTTGCCCTAGTTATGAGAGTCAGCCTGTCTAATCAGATCAATCACTATACAGCCATCTGCTTCCATGGTTTCATGGAAATCCTAAGGTGTCATTCACAGTTAAATATGCCATTCCAAACCAACTCATGTATAGTGGATGCCTACTAAGTGGTCTTCAGTTTACAATGATTCTCTCTTCACTGGCGACTTCCCCCCTTACTTACATGATACAGCCATAGGAACTACACACCTCTATCGTAGGAACTTCCCTGATACCCTGGCCATGTTGATTGGTCTGGGTTGGGCAATTAACCCAAATTGGCAAATCAGAGTCTATTCTCTAGGAATTTAGAATTGGAGAGAGAGAGAGAGAGAAGGGGGAGAGAGAGAAGGAGGGAGAGAGAGAGAGAGGGAGATTTCCCTGTAGAGTCACATCTATAATGTATAAAACTCAAAAGCTGTTGGAAGGCTAGTTTTCCATATGATGAAAACTATAATGTATAAAACTATACATCTATAAGGTATAAAACTCAAAAGCTGTTGGAAGGCTAGTTTTCCTTATGATGAACCAGAAAAGCAGAGGAAGTTTGTCTGCAGGAAGACAGAGAAGAGCTAATGACACAAAGAATGAAGACATGAAGAATGAAGCAAATGTGTATCAACACGCTCTTGTCTATGTTTCAGGCCTTGGTTCTGGCTTAGCTACCTCCCCACCCTATGGTATTCGCAACTACCTCTTTGCTCTTTTAATCGACTCTTTCAAACCTGTCGGGGGTTGGGGGCAAAATATTCCACCCCAAATATGAAGGAGTGTTGAGTGAAAGGTGATTCAGAAGCAGCAGACAGAGGAAAGCTCTCTGCCCTCCCCCTACTTGCCTAAACATAGGACAGATTTATAGAGACAGAAGGTATCCTTCTCCCCCACCTATCCTCCAGCGAAACAAAGGTTAAACACTAAAACTTAGGGCTCTTATTGGCTTACAGAAGAATCTACATTAACAAACTTTACTAACTAGCCTTTATCTGCCATATGTTTGCCTTCCCATAATTTGCTGCCCCTAGAAACTCAAAGTCCTTTTTCTTTGTCTAATCATTTCTCTAAAACTTTATGTTCTCTGTTGAAGAAGTTATGTAAACTGAAATTCAAACCTGCCTTTTTGAGAACTACTTATACCTTAGGGGACCCCATGTATTTATGAAATATACATGTTAATAAACTTTTGTTTGATTTGTTTGGTTTTCTCTTGTTAATCTGTCTTTCGTTAACAAGGTCACGTTCAACTAAGAATTTATGAGGGTTAAGAAAAAATTGTTTTTCTTCCCTTTAGGCCATTTTGATTAAGCTACTTTGAGTAGTATCTTAGCACCTTGGCTGCTGTAACAAAAATACCATCGCCATTTATTCCTCACACTTCCAGAGGCTGGAAAATCTGAGGTCAGGTGTAGCGCAGCTCAAATCTGGCAAGGGCCCTCTTGCTGGCTTGCAGACTGCTGTGTCCTCACATGGCAGATAAAGCTCTGGATGCTTCATCTCCTCTTGAGGGCACTTCTCCATCACGGGAGCTCCACCCTCATGATTAAAGTAACTCTAATAACCCCCATTGGCTCTGCCTTCAGCGATATTGGGGATTAGAGTTTCAACTTAAGAATTTTGGAGAGACATAGACATTCAGCCCATAGCAAGTAAGTTTCGTTTACTACAACCTATGAGTTCTGGAGAATAAAACTTGTTGGGCATGTGATGACATAACTTTTGGGGGAACAGCCTTGGCAGCTCATTGTCCCACCCACCACCAGTGGTAGCTCATTTCTCTTGGCAAATATGGCAGAATTCACCGGGAAAAGGGCTGCTTTTCAAGTTTTCTTTTAAAATGTAAAGAAGGAAGTTAAAGATTCCCTTCTTGCTTGTCTCAAAAAACAGCTATCTCCTTTTACTTCATTCAACATACACCTCTAGAACAGAAAACAAACCAAGGAGCTGATTGCTCTAGTCATTTACAAAAATGGCAAGAATTGGAACAAATGAAAGCAAAAATTCTTACTAATGTGCTAAATACCACAAAGGGCTACCAAGACCAGAATTTACATGATGATGAATTAGTGCATTGTGTCTGAAAATTAAAGTATGCATGTTCTCCCTGTCTCCAAAACAGACTCTTTCTTGTTCTCTCTCTCTTTCTTTCTCTCTCTCTCTCTCTCTCTCTCTCTCACACACACACACACACAAAATCCTTACTCAGTCCTAATGCCCCATGTCCCACTTTATTAATTCAGGGGTAGGAAAACAGACTTTTCTGAGATTATACAAATGATCCCACAGCAGAGAACTGACTGTCAGACCAAAATGATGCAAAATCTGACCAGAGCGCCTACAAGGCAAAAAGCCAAAGTAGGCCTTATTCATCGCTGATTCTGAATAGAAAACACTCCCTAGGCACATGCAGCTTCTCTGCCATTTGACTCTAGCTGGTTCTGTTAATCAACATAAGTGAATCTGAAATATATTTGCCTCCATGATTCTAATGAATTTATTCTACACACAGAAAATCTAGTTTCTTGCACAATTTCAACCACATGCTATATTTTTAATAAGAATCTGATTTTTAGAAAAAATATTTTAGGAATACTTATTCCTTAGAAAAACTGAAGACTACAGATCCCAAATCTAAAATATCTACATGTGTTTTTTTCTTACCTAATCTACACGGGATGGAGAATAACAGCAGAATCTGTGCAATATATAAAAATATTCAAAATTCAAATATCTTGAGTTCAAAAATCATTATTGGGATAGATCAAACCATACAAAAATGTTGATAGATCTCTACCATGGGTCTTACAAGTATGAGGGTTGGAGTTGGAAAGAACTTACTTTCAGCACCAGCTGCATTCTTTACCACCACGTGCTATGTTCCTTAAGCTGGCTGGGCCCCCACAGTTTCAATATCTATATGATGCAGGAGATAAAATCAGCTTCATAGGGTCATTACTACACCAGATGCTCTACCAGGAGTAGGATATCTCAGTTGACACTGACCAGTGAAGAGCAAGGCGAGCCTTCAGACATTTGGGGAAATCAAAGCTTTGTTCTTCTTTCTTCTCTCTTCCGTTTTCTTTCCTTTAATTAATTCTGAAGAATGCCCCAAGCAAGTTGACAAAAAGAAAGTCACTTTGAAACAAGTAATCTTCTTTTTGTTTTCTGGTCCTGCTTTCCTCAGCCTTTTTCTGTTTATAAAACCAAACTCCTCTGCTCAGCTCATCTGAAACATCCTTCTATGTTAGAGAATCCAATTAAGATGTTTAAATGTAATTGGTTGTAATTTTGTCTTTTGACAGTAGTTAAAACCACATATTTAGGTTTTAGACACCTTCAGATTCAGGATCAAGTTTTGCCACTTATTAGCTAGTTAATTTACTTTCTCTGAATCTCTGTTTTCATCTGTAAAATACAGGTAAATAGCACCTATCATAGAGATATTTCGTGAGGATAAGATAATGCAAAAAAAAAGTACTTAGTACGTGCCTCCCAAATAGGATGGGCTTAGTAATTCTTCTCATATTCATAATATATAATTCTTATATATTTATAATACTTTAAAGAGTTATTATAAAAAAAACCTAAGTTATGTTTAAATTATGGAACTATCTTTAGAAACTAGTGGCTGTTGAACTGCAACACAGTGGTTCTATTGGGGCTCAGGACACAGTACCCCAAAATATGACTACAAGAGACCAGAATATGAAGTCAGATAATTAAGTACATGAATTCACCCTAAAGAAAGAGCTACTACCTACCTTATTCCTGAATGTCATGATGGTCACTTTCAAAGTACTCTGCTTGGGAAGTTATACACTGATACCAGCACCTTCAAAGCAATTTGGGGACTCTTTCTGGAATGGCTATCACAGCTGTTGTCATATGAGGTCAGAAAATTGAGTTCACAAACTCATCCTATAAGACTGTCTCAACAACCACAACAACAACAAAGTGTTTTGAAGGGTGGACTAGGTGCTGGTGGTGGGCATAACTTCCCAAGGGGAGTACTTTGAAGGTGACCGTGGTGATATCCAGCAATGACATATGCAGCACTCTTTCTAGAATAAGTTCGTGAGCTTAATTGTCTGAATTCATATGTCTTTTGTTACAGGGAATCCTGGTTAAGAACCATAAAAGGTAGAGGGAAAATTATTTTTCTCCCCTATACTTTAAGATTACCTGGCCCTGTAGTAATGTACACTGAATCATAGTAGACATAGCATGAGCTTGAGGGGCTTAGGGCAGTTGTAAAAGATTATGGACTGGGATTCTGGCAGAATTACTTTTTAAAAAAAAAAAACCCGATTGTTCCCCTGAATGGAGGCAGTAAAACACTATTCATGCATTGAAAAATCTGCAAAGAAACCTAAGTTTTTATGTGACACTGGGCTCATGTTTGTCTCATCTCTATCTTTCCATGGCCCTCTGATAGAAATCAGGAGTACTCAAATTGTGGACTCTAATAAATGAGCATCACTAACTCCCAGACCAGCAGCATCTGTAAGGATGAACTTTTGACCATGTGGGGCCTCTGGAAGAATATGTCTCTCCCTGGCATGAGACATTTCAGTGAGTTCCCAAATATAACTGGCATTCCTCATTATTTCTGAAATAACAAGTTTTTTCATATGAAACAGACATTATTTCTTAGCACTCTCTCTGAAGTGCTTCAAAGTCAGTGTTGGAAAATGTTGACTATGGAGTCATAGAAACCTCATTAGGAAATCAGAACACCCAGTGGAAATGCTCAGAACATCTGTTAGAACTCCTAAGATCTGATGAAAGAAACTTCTTGCTCTGGTGGGTTTCTTCACAGTCATGGAACCCTGTTACAAAGCAGGCTTTGTGAGGAGGTCATAGCTCTGGGGCTGGGCCTGCCAGACTGACCTCCAGACCCAGAAGTGAATAAGTCCCACACCCGACCCCTGCTGGAAAAGTGGGAATGATAGATAGGGGAAAAAATCTAATAGGAAGAAAAAGGCAGCTCATTAAATTGTCCACCACATAAAACACAGATAGTTTTATAGATTGGGAAAAAGTGCAGTTTCTCAGATTTGAAAATAGTGGTTTCAAATATGTTCAACATAAGGGATATGATTCAAAGTTGGAGGCCTGATCTTCCATTCCCAAGAATTCTGCAAGGAACATATGTGCACAGATGTCAAACACATCTGCTCTGACTAAATCAACATGTTAAGCAGGGAAATGAAATTTTAAGGCCTCTAAAATAGCACCAATAGGTAGAAGAACTACTCAAAGGGGAATTTTTAATTGCCTGAGGTTGGACTTCTGAACTTTGAACTAAAAGAAGACTCAGTGCTTATTACATGGCTCAATCTGTGTTGAACTATGAATTTTTATGGAATTCAATTTCATGATTAATGACATTATTCTATGTCACTTGAACTATAGGCTAAAAAATAATAACCATTGTTTTAGCCATATATATTGTAACTGATAAAGGGAAATTCATTTAAAGAAGGATTTGTAGAGCCTAGGCAAGTGCTTTCCATAACACTGAATTTGAAAATACTTTTGTAATCGATGGCAAAATTTACTCACCACAGCCGAGAGTTATTAGATAATACTTGTGATGGGTTCTTTCTCTAACAGAATATAAATATGCAAATTCTCATAATTGTGAGATGCTACCTTGCCATCATGTGAATTACAAAATGTTCAAGTGCTAATTATGTTTGCTCCTTATCAGATGTGTTTTCCTATCCATACAATGATGTGTTGAGAGAATGTGATGCTACTACAGGTACCAGGGCTTTGCAAGCTCTTTTAGAAGGTAACACAAGGCCTCTCACTAAAGTAGGAGTAGTACAAACCAATGGTAGTCAGAATGTTTGTGCCAACAGTTAAGTTACTATTCCAGAGCATTATTGTTTTTATTTTATTCATATTGCTGCACTTCTTTTACTTTATGAAAAGGATATTTCTGGCTCAGCACCTGTAGCTCAGCAGCTAGGATGCCAGCCACATACACCAGGGCTGGCGGGTTCAAATTTGGCCTGGGCCTGCCAAACAATGACAACTACAACAACAACAATAAAAAGAAGCCAGGTGGGTGGTGCCTGTGGCTCAAAGGAGTAGGGCACAGGCCCCATGTACCAGAGGGGGAGGGTTCAAACCCAGCCGCAGCCAAAAACTGCAAAAAAAAAAAAAAGTAGCCAGGCATTGTGGCTGGCGCCGGTAATCCCAGCTACTTGGGAGGCTGAGGCAAGAGAATCGCTTAAGGCCGAGAGTTTGAGGTTGCTGTGAGCTGTGATGTCATAGCACTCAAAAAAGAAAAGAAAAGAAAAAAAGACAAGAAAAGGATGTTTCCATAAATTACCCCCTTGGCTTTTGACATTTCAAAGTATTTTTTAAATTTCTGAATGGTAGATGTATGCCATGGAATATTATGCAGCCTTAGAGAAAGATGGAGACTTTACCTCTTTTGTGTTTACATGGATGGAGCTGGAACATATTCTTCTTAGCAAAGTATCTCAAGAATGGAAGAAAAAGTATCCAATGTACTCAGCCCTAATATAGCTTTCATATGAAGGCTAAAACCCAATTATAGCACAA
>CAUYRH010018322.1:0-21260 GCA_963574655.1 Perodicticus potto
CCTGGGGCATTCTTCTTCCCCTTCTGGGATACCTATATAACTCGTATGTTTGAATGCTTCATAAAGTCCCATAATTCTGTCAGTGAATGTTCTGCTTTCTCTCTCTTCTTTTTTGCCTCTTTCACTATCTGAGTTATCTCAAGAGCTTTGTCCTCTACCTCTGAGATTCTTTCTTCTACGTGGTCTAATCTGTTGTTGATACTTTCTATTGCATCTTTAAGTTCCCTAATTGACTGCTTCAGTTCCTTCAGCTCTGCTATATCCTTTTTATATTCTTCATATCATTCATCTCTTATTTGATTCTGTTTTTGGATTTCCTTTTGGTTATTTTCCACTTTATCAGCAGTTTCCTTCATTGTTTCCATCATTTCCTTCATTTTTTTCATCATGTGTATTCTAAATTCCCTTTCTGTCATTTCTAACATTTCCTTATAGGTGGAATCCTCTGCAGTAGCTACCTCACAGTCCCTTGAGGGGGTTGCTCTGGACTGGTTTTTCATGTTGCCAGGAGTTTTCTGCTGGTTCTTCCTCATGAGTGATTTATTTTATCTGTTTCCTTGCCCTAATTTTCTTTTCACTTCCTCTTGCTCTTTAAGTTGCCATGCCTCTGGACTAGGGTTTTGATGAGTCCTTTTGGTACAGGACCAGAAGGAGGAGAAGATTGAAGAGCAAGAAGGGAAAAAAGAAAGAAAAGAAAAAAGAGAAAGGGAGAGGGGGTGAGTAAAAGGGAATATTGACAAAAAGAAGACAGGCACAGAAAGAGAGAGCCAGGAACAATATAGGTATACAGTAGGGTACTTTGACCCAACCTTAAAAACCCCCAACCTTTGGGAGTGCCAGGTTGGGTGGTTCCCTTGAGGTCAGCAGCTCTTTGCCAGCCTGTTCGGACACAGTAAGTACCCCACCTCCACCAAGAGAGAGGAAAGACAAAAATGCTATAAATCAAACCAAAACAAGCAACCAGAAAACTTTATGGGATAAAATTGGGGGGAAAACCAAATAATAGGGGTAGAAACCCTAGCAAAAATGAAGTTCTAATTGTTGAAGAAGGCAACAATGGAAAATTATATTTAAACTAGAAAAATGAAGAAAGAAAAAAAAAAGGAAAGAAAAATCTATAGGGAAAATGTTGAAATTTAAAAAAAACAAAACCAAAACCAAAGCAGTATATATATCTTGCTGGATGTTGTCTGGGTGACAGGTGATTTTCTGGGGTAGGAGATGTTAATCATAATGCTGCTACAGCTGCACGAGATGGAGACTGGAGGCCTCTGCTCATTTCTCAACCCCCGCGGGGTGGAGAGCCTAAATCTCTCCTCAGCCTGCTTAAAAGGCACTTTAAACTGCTAACCTTGGCTAAGCAGAAGCTTTCCCAGGAAAGCACTTGTCACTGGGATCACTCCTGAAGTAGCTATCCACTTACCCAGTGTGCCAAAACCAGTCACACTCTGTGTCCCTGAGGGCCAAGTTTATAAGGCCTTTCAGACCCTGCCTTTAGGCTGCTTAGTCACTAGATTACTGGCCCAAGGTCTCCCACCCATCCTTGCTCTGCGACCCTGAGGGCGGAGCTTGCCGGGGCAGTTCTCCCACAATGGCTCTGCGCAACCCACAGCCAAACACTATTAACTCCGTCTGGCTCAGTGGCTCAGTCTGGGGCCCTACACAACACTTAAAGTCCTCCACACTCTTGCCCAAGTTCTCCCAAGGTAGTTCAACTGAGTAGCAAGTCCAAAATAAACCAAAACAGCTCACAGGTAAGGTCTTTCCAGTTTGCAATCTCACTGCTGCTATACTTACAGCTGCCGGCAGGATTAGACCAAACGAACACATGCAAACACTTGCCAGTTCTCTACTGCCTTTGTCCTCCTCAAGGGGTCCAGAAGTTTCACGCTGACTCCCTGTGTCCCCAAAGGGATGTTTCTGGGCAGATCTCACCAGCCAGAGATGCCTGGAATCTTCTCTCCTCAGACTCACCGTGCCCAGTTGCAAGGAAGTTGTTACTCGGCCGCCATCTTGCTCCTCCCCCTTCCAGTCAAAATTTTGCCATTTAGAATTGATTAACGAAGTCCTATCATCAGCAGAACATTGCCACCTTCCAGATTGTCTTTCTTCAACACTTCCATTGACTTTTTCAATGAACAGTAAATTGCCCTAGTGCTCATCCATGTTCCTTACAGTTACGTAGCTGGCCAATGGGGCCCTGCCGGGCCCTCCCATCCACTGTGCACATCTCCTTAGCCCAGGCTGGAGTGGACCTTCCCTCTGTGGAAGTAAATTATGCTGTTGCTGAGCTTTTCTCTTTTCAGCTTTGGAAAGGGCTAGTAGTTCACCACCCAAGTTCCACAGTTGCGAGTTTGGTCAGGCCCTTCTCAATTAATTCAGAACAATCTCCAGACATTAGCTATGCCAAGTGAGACAGAACAGTCAAGATTCTCTCACCACACACCGTCGGTTTCCTTCCTCATCAGGTTGCATCTGTCCATGCCCCACCCCACAGCCTCAGCTGGATTCTACACTCGTCCCCAAGGGCACCCACACCAGCATTTTCCATGAGAGCCCACAGAGGCCTGGAGAAAGAGTTGTTTACTGTCCTCATCTGACATCGGTTGTTGTCTTATGTCACTGTGGGCCAGACCTGGGCAGTAAGTAGGGGAGTTCCTGGGACATGATAGGCTTTGGGTAAATAGCAAAGTAAATGAATCAGTCAAACTGGAGAATATCTTTTTTTTTTTCCTTCCAAGATTAAATGGCTCCAAAGTAGTAAAGCAGATTTTAATATGCTATAAATTGACTGGAAGGTACATTCCAGAATTTGAAAAGTTTTTTGAACAATGGCAGAGTTTTGAGAGTAGCAGGAGTAATAATGGGAAATACTTAAAAAGTACTTCCTACATGTATTAACCAGTTTAATTCTTACAACAAATCAACAAGGTGGGTATAGGTGTTATTTCATTTTACAGGTAAGGAAACTAAGGCACAAACACTTGCCCAAAGTCAGCAGTGAGTAAGTGGTGAAGCTTGGGTTTAGCTGGCTTCAAAGTCCTTAACCACAACTTTGTTCTGTTTCTTTAAGTATATAGGTAAGTATATGGACTCCCAGGTAAATACTTAGGACAGTCCTTCTTTGATAGGCAAGTTCTGGCTGGTTTATTATAAGTATTGTTAGACTGAGGAGGCCAAGTATGTGTTGGACACTGTTAGCCTTCTAGGGTTAAACGGAACATCATTAACATACAAGCACACGAGGAAGCATGTTTGCCGACTGGCTCCCTGCGCATCCGCTGTGCCGACTTCTCCCCTACTGCACAGTAGGCCCACACCCTCCCGTGTGGGCTCTCTCTCTCTTCCTTTTCTCTCTCTCTTTGACTCATTCCCAGAGGTTGAGAGGAAGGATATGAGATAGGGCAAGCCTTTCCATATTTTATACTCCCTCAAAGACCTTAGGGGTTTAGGAGAGCAAGAAGGTAGCGATAGAGGATGGATTGTTCTTTTCACTGAGCTCTTGTATCAGTTTGCCCACCTTTTGTGTATAGACCTTTTTCACACTGTGCTAGGAGGACCTGCTTGCATGTCTGTGTCCTGACCTATAAGTGCAAACCCCAAGCAGCTACTATCTGCAGCTTACTGGACTGTCTATCTCTGGTGCCTACTACCCTGCCTGATGCACAGTGCCTACTTAGTGCACTGCTGTTTGCGGCTTGGCTGGCTGGCCAAATGTATAATTTACTCCTCTTTTGTCACGAGGAAGCCTTAGTTGCTGAAGTAGTCCAAAAAATGTTGTTAAGCCTAGTACAACTCTCATTAGTTTTGAAATGAGACATCCGGAAGCTTTGCCTGCTTGTTCACATCCCAGCGTGGATGGTTGTCACACCCTCCGTCACTATATCAAGGCTGCAGCTGGCTCACTCCATTGCTCAGAGAGTCCTTTGCTAACGAGGCCAAGGTTGTGGGTTTGATCCCTGGCCCCTGACTGCAGCAAGCCATCTGTCTTCACAAAGGCATGTCATTGGATATGAAGGGAAGAGTATGCATAGGGGGAGAAGCTGGAGTCCATTCTGGAAAGAGAGCTCCCTGACAGCCGGCCAGAAGTGTCCTTTTGGACTGTGAAAGATGTCTTTTTCTTCTTCCACTTTCCAGATCTGGATATGTGATTTTTGATTTCAGACTCTTTCAAAATAGGTAATACAAGGGTTACGTAAATAAGAGAGAAGCAGTTCTGAAGCTTGCGAGCTAAAAGCAGGTGACCTAGAAGATACACAGCATATTTATGGTTGTCTAGGATTGTAAGTGTTGACAGCATCCAGAATCCTGATGGGATGTGTTTCATGCAAGGGATCTTCTAGTAATCATGAAAAGTCTTTGTAATCATGAAGTCTTTTCAGCAAGTAGATGGGGAAAGGATTTTAGAATATAAGATTAAGTTCAATCTTTTCTTTCTTTGGGCGGTACTCAGCTTTTTAAGTCTCATGAGTACATGGCTGGCTTTGTGAAGCAGCTGAGACAAGGAGAGGTGCGTACAAAGAAGGCTTTTGCTGTCAAGATGATTGCAGTTTGGTCAATGGACAGATGTAAGTTCAAATGAAAATCAATGTGATAAGTGATGTGTAGGCTGAAAATACGTACAGAGTTTTGGGAGTGCCCAGGAAGCAGTGCTTGTCTCTTCCTGAGGAAGCTAGGAAGTTTCCCAAGGCCAGCCTTGGCCCTGGGTCTATGAAGGTCAACTTAGAATTCCCCAGGACCCTTCAGACCAAGAAGAGCATGTGTGAAAGCACAAGGCAGAGAAGTTTTCATGAAATGCCTGAGAAGCTTTTTAAAAATCTCAAAATCCTTACTATCCACACAGCTCTCTGGAAGCTTCCAGGCTGGGCATGTTTCTTGTCATAGGAGAACTGCTCCCCAGATCCCCACACAGAATACCAGTCTTTGTGCCTGCTAGCCAAGCTCAGGGAGAAAGGAGATGAGGAACAGGTGGAAAATGTATTCCCTTCTGGTCTTGGTTCATTCGGCCTCCCCACTGTTCTGACTTTCATTCACTCAGCATATTATTTATTGAGCACTTCTTGTATGCCAAGCTCTGTTTGAGAGGTTTGGATTATGTCAGTGAGAAAAACCAAGGCTTCTGTCTGGAGGCATGCACCTTCTTGTAGGGCATTTGAAGCCATCTAAGCTCCCGAAGGCAGGGACGGTACCACTTGATCACCAGTGCATCCTCAGGGACCAACATGGAACTTTTGATGTGAAACATTGCTCGCTAATTGTTGAAATAACTTACTGCTTAAGAGTTTTCAGAAATACTAGTTGGTAAGAAAACATGGAAAAAGGCAAGTGATTTCTTTGCGATAAGAGATCTATTGAGTTGACATATTCCTCTTTAGTTATAGAACTGTTAGTCACAGAGGAGAAAAAATATTGAATATACTCTAGCAAGGGTACTTTCCCTGCATTATCCAGGAATTTGACATCTACTGGAGAAAGTCTTTGATTCACGTCATTGCTTTGAGTTGACAGACATACTGAATTTACATGTACTAGTGGCCTAGGTCAAACTTTGAGGACAGAAGATAATTTCGAAGGACAAGTTGAAGGGACGAATTGCCTTTTCCCACCCAACTCCCAAGAAATGAAAGGAGAAATAACAAAAACATGTATTGAGCTACCTTGAAGGACCACCTGTCGCAAACTGAAATGGTTCTCGAGTCCCTGAGTTTGTCCCAGCCTTGGTTTCCCGTTTGGATTTTGGAGCTTGGGTTTTCTTCCCTTATACATTTCCCCCTTGGTTTGATAATACAGAGGGACAAGTAATAATTGTTAAAGAGCTGAGTCTATTGCTCAGAGTTATCAAACGAAACAGGACAAAATCCAGCGCTGCTTGCTGTAACTTGTCGGTAAGAATGTACATTTCAGAGTCCGGCCTAGGAAAAGCCTGAGCAGGGCCTGAGGGGGAAGTGGAGCCTGTGGCCAAGATGGAGGGTCAGGAAGAAGGGCAGGGGCTGGGGAGTCAGTGCCCTCCTGGGTGTCCTGATGGCCTGTGGGAGCCGGTGCTGATTCTCAGGAAGTCATGCTTTTGTGCTGACCTACAGGCCAGCAAACAAGCCCTGGTAGGAGGAGGCTCAGCAGCAGGAAGATGAAACTAGATAGAAAAGGGAGGAGAGAAAAAAAACATGGAAGTAGGTCAAGGGAAGAGCAAAGTGTGTCCCTATGAAAAATGGTATACATTCCTGCCAAAGGGAAAATGAGAATAAGGCTGTGGGACACTGGCCTGAACTCTCCCTGCTGGGTTGGGGACAGACAGTGATATGGATGAGCGAAAGCAGGGTTTTGCCTGCCTGTCAGGCTGAACAAGCAGCTGGTACTCCGGAGACTTGCAAGCCCCCTTTCTTCCTTGGTAATAGCTGAGCTGTTGGCATCCATTCCACGTGGAGGGAAATGCACCCAGCTCAGGAAGCTTGCCAAAGCAAAGGCAGGAGATGAACCCCAAGTTCTGACAGCTTGCCAGAGTGCCCGCTGCTCAAATGCTGGCAAGAACATTTGTTTTGAGAATAGTTTACCATAATGAATTCTGACATCATTGCACTCTCTCAGTCAAGGGTGTTGAAATGGAATAAATGACCTAATGTCAAGGGTCTGTGGAAACCCTCAAAACCTAGGAGATTCCCTTGGCTCTCTTGTCTTCATTTTGCAGTGGAGATTTTAAGCAGCAGTTCATTCTAGATGTTTAATGGATCCCAACATTTTAAGAATAAACATAGTTGAGGGATATGAAAGCAATCATGTGGGTTTTGTTTATTTCCCTCAAATTGGGTTATCTCATAGCATTCGGAATATAATTCATGCAAGTTAATTTCCATTTTTTGTGCCTTTCTATCATGATTATCCACGTAACTTAAAAAAAATTCTTTCTCTGCTCTCATAGTAACAGTGGAAGTGATTAGTTGGATAAAATTATGTGATTAAAAAATGTTTGACTCTTATAGGATTTGCTGTAAATTGTGTGCTTGTATTTGGGGCACATTAAAATACTCCAGCTTTCACCTATAGTACTTTTCTTGCTGTTAGCGTGAGCTGTGGTTGGGCGGTCAGCTCACAGCTGCCCTTCCCTGGTGCCACGTTCATTCGAATAGGCCACAGCTTCAGGCCTTCTCCTTCTATGGTTATTGTGAATTCTTTGTATTTTACAAGCAGGATTCTTCCCTTCCCTTCCTTTCCAAGGATAAACTGGAAACAGTTGAGAAAAACTCGTGTTGGCCTTTAAAGCCTGAGTTGGAAATATGCACCCAGATGCAGGTTTGGCCTCCAGTGTGTGGCACCTTTCAGCGAGGAGGACTTCCTGTGTTCCTCCACCAGAGGGCCTCGGTCCTGCACCAGAGAAACCAGCTAGCACCTTACAGGGGAATTGAATTTCTCTAGCCATCATTTATCTCTTTAGGCAGCCGAAGGCATTACCCTCAGACACTCGTCTTCTTCACCTGGGCCAACAGATTTTCTTTTCCGTTTTGAACTAGTACCTAGAAGTATCTCACTAGCTGTCATCACTGGCACATAACAGAATTTATGTTATACATATATTAAATAAATTGCATGTTAATGATGTAAAGCACAAACCTGAGCTCTTAGAGTCATATGTTGTTCTTTCCTCTAGAATTACACTTGTGTTTTCACGCTCTCATTTACCCAGGAAGATAATAGAGGATGGTAGAAAGCCCCCAGCTCGCTCTCGCACTGGGTGTGGGAGCCTCAGCAAGCCTTTTTTTCACTTCTGCGTCATGATGGAACAGATTGTGCTGGATCCTTTTTAGCTAGAAAATTCTGTGCTAGTGTAACTATCTAAGTAACTCATTCTGCAAGGAATGACCAAGTCTTATTTGTAGCCTTCCCTGAGGTATAATATTTAGATTGGATACTGCTTATTCAAGGCCTAAGTTTTATCCTAGTAAATCAGCCCTTTCTGCAAGGGTCCCCAATTATGTTACCTCAGTCAAATGCCTATTTCAAACAGTGCACAGTATGAGTATGAAAAATAAATATGAAAAAGGAAATAACTTTTCTTTCATACATAGTAAGAGCTTAATTAGTGATTCTGGAATAAAATTAGACTACCATATCCATACCTGTGCCTTTTTTAGCTGCAGCTATTTCCTTCCCCCATGTTACTTAAGAGAACCAAGCTTCAGTCCAAAGCAAATGTACTTTGTTGCCTGTGAACATGGATCCCATAAAAACAAATGAAGGAGAAAGCAGAGTAGATTGCATGTCTCAGGGCTTGTTACTTGATTTTTATTCACATCCCTGTTAGATTTCCTTTAATGCTACTTAGAGTCCTAAGCACAGGCTTCTGTTGTTATGCTGCCATAAAGCTTCTGATCTGATATCATCTGATATGTGTGGGTGAGAGCAATATGGGAGTATTCATATACCTATGCCAATAAACCATTACCTTAAAGTTCTGGGACCATTCTTGTGAATGAGAGCCCTGGGATGTCATGTAGGTATAAGATATGAATTAATAGCCCTCATGAGTGCTTACAACTTACAGAACCCACATTCAGCTTGATTTAATACCTTTGCATGAGTCAAAATGTCATCCAAGAAGAGAGCCAAATACCTAGAGCATCTGCCACAGCTGCAGAGGCTGGCTGACAGGTTTGCACCGGCTGACCCGCTCTGTGGCTTTTTAGAAAGATGAGATGTGTTCTAATGAGCAGGTTATAAATATCACCAAGTTATGTCATAGGTGGTGGCAGCACTCAATGTAAAGGGATTGGCTGGATAGTGTTCCCAGCTGAACTGGCGGGTCACAGTTTTCAGAGAGGACAATAAGTGGGGCTTAAAAATATTGACCAGCATGTTACTAAAGAATTATTTGTGCCTTCATGAAATATGTCCCAACCATGACTCTGTGGGGTGCGCATGGCAGTGAGGGGAGATGAGTTCTGATTTATGTTCTCAAAGATGCAGAGTGGTTGTGTGGTGACATCCCTAATTCTTCATACCTTTCATTTTTGTTTTATTTTTATTTTTTATTTTTTTTGAGACAGAGCCTCAAGCTGTCACCCTGGATAGAGTGCTGTGGCATCACAGCTCACAGCAACCTCTAATTCCTGGGCTCAAGTGAGTCTCCTTCCTCCACCTCCCAAGTAGCTGGGACTACAGGGACCCGCCACAATGCCCGGCCATTTCTTGGTTGCAGCCGTCATTGTTGTTTGGGGGGCCGGGCTGGATTTGAACCCGCCAGCTCAGGTGTACGTGGCTGGTGCCTTAGCCCGTTGAGCCACAGGCGCCAAGCCTATACCTTTCATTTTTGTTCTGCCCATAAAATTTGCAATAAGAAGCCTCTATCCACATTGCATACAGTGCCTTGCAGATACTCCTGTCACCTTTTGTCCAGTGTTACCACCCACCTTTTAAATGAAAATATACATTTCAGCCTCACTTTGTAAGACCTTTCTAAATTTGAAGGTAGACTCTTGTAAGAGATCTTGATTTTTTTTTTTTTATTGGCCTCAGAACGGATTTTCAGATTTTTATTTTCTTAAGAAAAGTTGGTTGGGGTTACCAAGCTCAAAAGACCATCA
This sequence comes from Perodicticus potto, assembly GCA_963574655.1. NCBI lineage: Eukaryota > Metazoa > Chordata > Mammalia > Primates > Lorisidae > Perodicticus > Perodicticus potto. The sequence continues at coordinate 9,573 of CAUYRH010018322.1, forward strand.
GTCTTAAGTCATATTTTTCAGAGTTGCCCAAAGATGGATCAACATGTGCAGAATAACTGTTTGCTTAAAATCTAGCTAACAGCTTTTATGTAGACAAAATGCATTGAAATATGCATATAAAATATTTAATATTGATACATGCCAGATGGAAACTCTTGTCAAATTCTGTGTGCACACAGGAACTTGACGAGAGGAGTTGGAAGGTTTAGAGAGATTCTCAGAGCAGTTGAAACGAGAACAACTCAAAACCTGCGAATGGTAAGTGTGACCAATGACTTGTTTGAGGCTGGCACAGTGCTTATCTTGTCCCTGTTTATATTTGTTTGTTTTTTTATGAATATATAAACAGTAATTAACCCATTTAAAGCATATGATTCAATGATTTTTTAACATAGTCACAGAGTTGTTCAGCTATCAATAATATCTAGTTTCAGGACATTTTAATCAAAAGAACTTATGCTCACTAGTAGTCACTCCCCATTTTCCCCTTCTCCTAGCCCGAGGCAACCACTGATTTACTTTCTGTTTCTATGGATTTGCCTGATTGGCACATTTTATATACATGGAGTTATACAGTATGTAGGTAGGCTTTAGTGTCTGGCTTTTTTCACCTATCACAGTGCTTTCAAGGGTCCTCCATGCTGCAACATGGAACAGTATTTCTTTCCTTTTTATTGCCAAATAATGCTCCATTGTACAGATATATGACATTATATTTATCTGTTCATCAGTTGATGGACCTTAGAGCTATTACGAATAATGCTCCTGTGATTGTTCACGTACAAGTTTTTGTGTGTTCTTTTCTCTTGGGTTTCTACCTAGAAGGAATTACTGGGTCATATGGTGACTCTATGTTTAACGTTTTAAAGAACTGCCTGCCAGACTGTTTCCAAAGTGGCTGCACCATCTTGCATTCCCATCAGCAGTTACAAAGGTTTCAGTTTCTTCACATCCTTGCCGACACTTGTTATCTCGTAGCCATCCTAGTGGGCATGCAGTGGTATCCCAGTGTGCTTTTGATTTGTACTTCCCTGATGGCTAATGATGTTGAGCATTTTTTCATGTGGTTGTTGGCAGTGCTCTCTCCTGAAAGATAAGAAATGCAGCTGGTAAGGCAGGTAGACTGCAGCCCTCCTGGATGCCAGTGTGTTGAAGGGATTGGCTGAATGCTTATAATTCATACCAGCACCCACACAGAGCAATGCAGATTACATCCTGAGGAGAGCTAGTTGTTTAGCTAATTATATTGAATATAAAACTTAGAAGAGAAATATGAAAGAGTTAGGTTAATGAGTTGATTAGCAGGTTGGCTCTCTTGTTGACTTGAAATCTCTCTTCCTTTTTAATTCTTTCCCTTTCCTATCCAGGGAGGTTCAGTAATTATATCTACGCAGCTTACCCCATAGAGCCACAGCCATTAGGTATTTGGGTAAAGGTCTGGTGCTTATTAGAAGCTAAGCAGGCCAGGCACGGTGGCTTTCACCTGTAATCCTGGCACTCTGGGAGCCCCAGGTGGGAGGATCACTTGAGCTTAGGTGTTTGAGACCAGCCTGAACAAGAGCAAGAGCAACAGCAAGACCCTGTCTCTCCTAAAAATAGAAAAATTAGCCGGGTGTGGTGGTATGTGCCTGTAGTCCTAGCTACTCAGGAGACTGAGGCAGGAGAATTGCTTGAGCCTGAGAGTTTGAGGTTGCTATGAGGTAAGGTCAGGCCATAGCACTCCAGCCTGGACAACAAAGTAAGACTCTGTCTCAAAAAAAAAAAAAAATGGAGCCAGGTGTGGTGTCTCAAGCATGTAATCCTAGCACTCTGAAAGGCTGAAGCAAGAGAATCAGAGCATTACTTGAGCTCAGGACTTCCAGACCAGCCTGAGCCAGAGTGAGACCCTCATATCTACTAAAAGACAGAAAAATTAGCCAGGCTTTGTGGCAGGCACCTGTAGATACTGAGGAGGCTGAGGCAGGAGAATTGCCTGAACCCAGGAGTTTGAGGTTGCTGTGAGCTAGGCCAATGCCATGGCACTCTAACCTGGGCAACAGAGTGAGGCTCTGACTTGGAAAAGAAAAGAGACTAAGCAAATGTCACATGTCACAATTGATATAGCAACCCCGTGCAATTTCTTTTGTCTTTTGTCATCTATGCCGTTGTTATCCCTTTATCATGAATCCTTTAAATGCCATGGGAAATTATTCGGCTAAGCAAGGCTAAGAGACTCATGTCACAGGAAATGAAGCCATAACTTCATTTGGTGTCTCTAGAGTTTTAAGATGTAGATGTACAACTCATGGGGCCGAATGGCTAAGCTTTTCTAGAATCATGGGTGTGAGACAATCTGAACAACTTACACACCCAACTAAGAACTCAGTTGGCTCTCAATATTTATTTATATATTGATGTGATTTATAAGTGTCTTAGGAAGTTCAAACAAAACACTTAGATTTTTAGATTTCTTCAAAGCAGAGGAACCTGCAAGAACATGGATAAAAATTGTTGCCAACCTGCTCTAGCAGAGAGAGGGAAGGAGCGAGAGGGGTGGGGTCTTGGGGCCTTGGTGTGTGCCACACCTTTTGGGGGCAAAACTCAATTGTAAGAGGGACTTTACCCAACAAATGCAACTAGTATAACATGATTTCTTGTACCCTCAATGAATCCCCAACAATAAAAAAAAAAAAAAAATTGTTGCCAACCGCTTTTTTCTGTCAAATTGACCGGCTCTCAGCATTTCATAAAACTTCTTAACTGGTCAGTATGAATAGCTTCTTCCAAGGTTTTGAAGCATGATGAAAGTAACTGATTAAATTGGCAAGTGTTTTCCTAATTGTTTTAAAAGTACATTTAAAAAGCTAATCTTTCAAAATTGCTTAAATATGAAACATTTGTTCCTATTGTCCATATATTTATTTGATGAAGGAAGTGAGTGTTTTTCCACATTAAAAGGTGTGAGTGCACTGATTACACCTCAGGAATCTGCTTACTGCTCCCTTCATCATTATTTTTCCAAATTAGAGAATATCTTCCATTATTGTCTAAGGCTTATGATTTTCAAACCAATAGATCTTAACTTTTGAAAGTCCTATAAGGCAGGATTCTGAATACAGATGTGTTAGGAAGGAAGGGGAGGTCTCTTCCTCTGAGAAGGCTAGTGGAGAGAATCCTAAAGAATGAGCTGCTTTGAACATTTCCACTCTTCACTGGTTAGTGTTAACTCGAGGGGAGACATCACACACTTTATGTGGCACTGAGGTGCCATTGTGCCTTTGTCTCTGTTAAACTGTTTCTGACTCCTTGAGTGTTTAACCAAAGATGTGCACCAGAATTATCTTTGAACTAATACGTATCTCCATACTAAACCTCAGAAATTCCAACAGTGTAGGTCTGGGGCAGAACCTGAGAATCTGTGTTTTCTAAATAAACAAACAATTAATTAATTAATTAATTAATTAATTAATTAAAAAAGAGCTGAAATTCTGCCTCCATGCAAACTTCTCATGACTGTCGTGGTTAAGCACTACTTAATAGAAAAATTTCTGAAGTCCTCAAAAATTACTGCTCTCTTGGGCAGCGCCTGTGGCTCAGTGGGTAGGGTGCTGGCCCCATATACTGAGGGTGGCAAGGTTCGAACCCGCCTGGGACCAAACTGCAACAACAACAAAAAAATAGCCAGATATTGTGGCGCGCCGAGTAGTTTTAGCTACTCGGGAGACTGAGGCAAGAGAATCGCCTAAGTCCAGGAGTTGGGGGTTGCTGTGAGCTGTGATGCCACAGCACTCTACCAAGGGCGATAAAGTGAGACCCTGTCTCAAAAAAAAAAAAAATTACTGCTCTCCAAAAAAAAAAAAAAAAAATGTTTCCACATGTGATTCTTTCTCACCCTAGTTGAGAAACGTTTTCTTGGTCTTACTCACTGGCATCTTGGTTTACACTGGACATGAGAAAGTTTCTCCAGATAATGCCCATTCATTAAACAGTGCTTCCATAAGTCTTAATATCAATAATTACAAATCTATGATATTCTTATAATATGGAAAAGTTGCTTTGTAAATTATATCGGGACCATAGCAAAAGATTAAAAACTGCATTTATAATTCCACTCCTAGGTATAGACCCCAAAGAATTTATTATAAAATGGGTGGTCAAACAAAAACTTGTACACAAATGTTCCTAGGAGCACTATTTATCATAGCACATGGTTGAAACCAAATGTCTGCAAACCGATAAATGGGTAAAAAAAGTGTAGTATATCCATACAGTGGAGTATTATTCAGCCATAAAAAGGAATCAAGTACTAATACATCCAATATGGATGAACCTGCAAAACATGCTAAATAGAAGAAGCCAGCCACAGAAAGACCCATCTTGTGTAATTCCACTTATACAAAATGTATAAAATGGGCAAATCCATAGAGACAGTAGGTGTATTAGTTGTTTCCAGGGTCTGGGAGTAAGGAGGAAATGCAGAATGATAAAGGGTATAGAGTTTCCTTTTGCAGTGATGAAAATCTTCTGGAACTAGATAGTGGTAAAGGTTATACAACTTGTGAATATACTGAATGCCATTGGATTGTACACTTTAAAATGATTAAATAGGCTAAGCAATACAATAAGATCCTATCTACAAAAAGTAGAAAAATTACTTGGGTGTGGTGGCATGCGTCTATAGTCCTAACTACTTAGGAAGCTGAGGAAGAGGATTGCTTGAACACAAGACCTTGAGGTTGCTGTGAGCTATGATGACTCCACTACACTTCAGGTTGAAGAAAAGAATGAGACCCTGTTCTCAAAAATGAAATAAAATAAAATAAAATAAATAAAATGGTTATTTTATATTATGTGAATTTTACTACAAATTTAAAAAAACGCACAAAAAGTGCATTTTAATAACCAAGTTTGCACATAAACATCCAGGCCTTTAATTCAAGACTATTTCCCCCCTTTTCATCCTTTAATTCTGGATTTATTTTATCATTACCAATGATTTTTAAGCACTTAAACTACAAACGAAATATAGGCTGAATAGAGGTATGGTAGATATTGGTGATCTTGTTGGTAATTTTGCATATTATCTCCTTTTCTGAACTTTCTTTAAGATTCCCATGGACACAACGAAATGTCCTTTCAGTGCACTGATAGGAAATCGCATCAAAACCCCTTTTAAAAATATCTGAGAGGCCGGGTGCAGTGGTCACCCCTATAATCTTCGCATTCTAGGAGGATGAGGCAGGAGGATTGCTTGAGCCCGGGAGTTCATGAGCAAGAGCCAGACCCGGTCTCTACTAAAAATAGAAAAACTAGCTGGGTGTTATGGCAGGCACCTGTAGTCTCAGCTACTTTGGGAGGCTGAGGCAAGAGGATCACTTGAGTCCAAGAGTTTGAGGTTGCTGTGAGCTATGATACCATAGCACTCTACCCAAGGTGACAGCGTGAGACTGTCTCAGAAAAAATAAACTCTGAGGAAAGTTATCTAAAATATATAGGGGAAAATGAAAATTACTGTGAGCTGTCTAGCAATGGACAAGCAAGCTGTTGAGGGAAGAAATTTTTACAATTTTAGAATTCCTGCGTGGCAAATATATCCAGAAAATGAAGTTTCTTGTTCATTTTTTTCCCTTTAACATTTATTTCTCAGCTCTAGTGAGTGGAAGTTATTTTTGCCAGTTGAAGTTCCCTACAGAAGTCATTAGCTTATATGATTGCAGTGAGATCAAAATGAAGCTGTAATGGAAGGTTTAAGAAAATAGTTCAGGAACTTTTTAGGTCCTGAAAATTGTGTTCTTAAGAGATCTTTACAGATTGCTCAGTTAGGGATGATCAGAGTGCATTTAATTTCACTTTGTATAGACATTTAAAGCCAGCGGGTCTTTCTTGGAAATAATTGAGAAAATTTGCCTCTACCCAGTGGTTATCAGAAACCACTAGGCTGGGGATGAGGTTGCATTTTAGTTTCCTTGTGGTGTTTTAAGAGATTGTGCATGGATGAAAGCTTAGTGAAGTTCTTTTCTGGAGCTTTTTTTAAAAAAGGCTCGCTCTCTGGGAAGATGGGGATTCTTTGTCTGCATCTTGTAAAGAATGCTAAAACCTGGCGGAAAGCCTTGCTGCTAGAAGTTTTACTGTGCCACCTCTGGTTGACCACGGGCAGTGTGGGGTACCCTGGGATGCAGTGCTTCTGTTCTCAGAGGGACTTGTGAAATATTACTTGTCCTCTCCTTTGTCACCAGAAGCTGATGAGCTAAATGATGGGATAGGCACTAGTCAACCAAATACTTCTTAGTACCTGCCACATATTCCTCCCGCCATGCATCACACACGGTTCTCTTCTGGGCAGTGGAGGACGAGATCCCAGGTATTTCTGTTCTCTATCATGAGGACAGAGATACCCACCCAGCTTTGAGGAAAGGTCTTTTTTCATCAGGTGCCCCAGTCCTCACTTTGCCTTCTCTATTGCACAAGGCCAGGAGGCCCAAGTCGCACTGAGGACAGACGGAGCGCTCAGGTGCTGAGTCCCAGGGGTGTGGCCATGTAGAGGTGGCCATTGGTGTCTCCGAGAGGGAGAACATTCTAAAGGTCTGCAGTGGACATCACATCATCAAAGGGGAGTTTTTTTTTTTTCAGGGAGAACATCATCTAAGTTGAGTACTGACATTTTTGCCAGGTTTGAGCTTTATTAAAAATCAGTTGGCAGGTGATAAAAATGTCTGCAGGCCAGCACTTAAAGTGCATGGACTTCTTTTTATTTTTGTTACTATTTTTTTCTCTCTCTGTGTTTTTTAAGAGTTTAGATGTCTTAGTGTATCATATTTACTTTTCTTTTTGTCGTAAATTGGTATAATTTTCATCATAAAAGTAAAAATTTAAATTGAGTCTTGCAATAGTGCTTAGTATAGAGTGATGACATAAATATTTATTGAAAGAATGGATGATTAAATGAATGAATAATTCAAAATAGACTCATGGCTGTGCTTTTCCTCTGTTGTATTCCCAGACAATAGCCAGGCAGCTGGCAGAGATCTTGTTGCGGGGCATGTGTGAACAGAGCTATTGGAACCCTCTGGAGGAGCCACCATGCCAGTCTCCTCTGGATGATCCTCTACGGAAAGGAGCCAACACAAAAACCTACACCCTCACTCGGAGAGCCCGTGTCTACTCAGGAGAGAAGTATGGAAGCTGATGTGCTCACTTATGGGACCGGGAATGGGAGGGAAAGTTGGTAAATTCAAGGGTAAGTAAAAGTACAAGGGCAGATTTTTTTTCCCTAAAAGAAAACTAGATGAACAAGTCTCATTTTCCAACTTAGTGGACACCTTATTGCTTTTCATACCTTTGGCAATTATCTCTGCACTAGTGGGGACATTTTAAGTGGAAAATGCTCTCATCTCAGTACTTGGCTGCCATTCATAGCCATTAGCATTGGTCTTTGGTATTTCTGTTCCATTTCTTTTTTTTTTTTTTTTTTTTGAATCAGAGTCTCACTTTGTCGTCCTTGGTAGAGTGCTGTGGCATCACAGCTCACAGCAACCTCAAACCCAAGGACTTAAGCGATTCTCTTGCGTCTGCCTCCTGAGTAGCTGGGACTACAGATGCCCGCCACAACACCCAGCTATTTTTTTGTCATAGTTGTCATTGTTATTTGGCAGGTCTGGGCTGGGTTCGAACCCACCAGCCCTGCTGTATGTGGCTGGCACCCTAGCCGCTGAGCTACAGGTACCAAGCCTCTGTTCCATTTCTTACAAAAACCCAGCATTACAGAGCAATCACTGACAATGCTTGTTTGTAAGACAGAACTAACATTTTTTTCTTTTCTTCAGCAATAACTTTTCTTTTTTTTTTTTTTGAGACAGAGTCTCACTTTATTACCCTCAGTAGAATGCCATGGTGTCACAGCTCACAGCAAACTCAGTCTCTTGGGCCTAAGTGATTCTCTTGCCTCAGCCTCCCAAGTGGCAGGGACTATAGGTGCCCGCCACAATGCCCAGCTATTTTTTTGGTCATTGTTTAGCAGGCCCAGGCCAGGATCAAACCCACCAGCCCCAGTGCATGTGGCCAGTGCCCTAACCACTGATCTACAGGCACCGAGCCTCTTCAGCAATTCCTTGATCCTTTTTAAAAGGCTTGTTCTGAACTAAACTGGATATAAGGAGGATTAAATAATTTTAAAGTGATTGGAAGGTTATGTCTCTTTAGAAATTCTTTATCTTTTTAAGTTTTAAATTTGGGCCTTAATCACTTTGAAGGAAAATGGGCTAGACAACTGCTGTAGTCTGAGCATCAGGGCAGGGCACGGGAACACAGGAGGAAACGAGACAGTGAGAAGGGCTCGAGACAGAAACAGTTGTTGACGCCTTCCCAGTTTCTCCCATTAGAGCCTTTACTTCCCATCTTTGCCTATTCCTACGAGGACAAACCACAGTGGTTTTTCAGAATCTCTACGTGAAAGAAAGGAGAACATGACTGAATAAAGAGAGGAAACCTCTTTAAGTTTCATCAAGTTGGAAAAATGGCTAAAAAGCTGCAGGCTGCTGCTTCTGAAGCCCCCGAGGAAGTACTGACAGAGCCAGAGCTGTGCTGACCGGATCCTTTCTCCATGTGTGACATCCGAAAATGATTGCATATCGTATCGAAAATGATACGTTCAAGGGGCAGGCAGCATTTCTCAAGATCGCAGCCTATTGAGAATCCTCGTAAGGATTAAGAGGCATTTCTCTCCTTCATTGCCTTCTTCTTTAGTTTGCATTTCTTATGAGGAGTCAGACACATTATTATATTCTTAGCTTTTTTTGTAGGCTTATTTTAATTTAGTTTTCATCCCCCTTTCCCATGGCCTTGCTGAACCATACATTTGTTTAATTCACAGCCTATGTTTGCTCCTTAGTCCTTATCTGGATTCATGAAGCCTTTGTCCTAGCAATTCCCAAAGTCTCACTTTAAAAATGCTGACCTCTTATTATGAACTATTTAGAAGCAGGTCTGGGGTTCATTTGTTAAGTGATATTTACATCTTAAAAATAGACTCTAGAGGCTCGGCGCCTGTGGCTCAACAGGCTAATGCGCCAGCCATGTACACCTGAGCTGGCGGTTTCGAATCCAGCCCGGCTGCCAAACAACAATGATGGCTGCAACCAAAAAATGGCCGGGCGTTGTGGTGGGCGCCTGTGGTCCCAGCTACTTGGGAGGCAGAGGCAAGAGTCTCGCTTGACCCCAGGAATTGGAGGTTGCTGTGAGCTCTGATATCACGGCACTCTATCCAGGGTGACAGCTTGAGGTTCTGTCTCAAAAAAAAATAAAATAAAATAGACTGTAGAGGCAGTGCCCATAGGTCAGTGGGGAGGGCACTGGCCGCATACACAGAGGCTAGCGGGTTCAAACCCAGCCAGGGCCTACTAAACAGTAATGACAACTGCAACCAAACTGCAACAAAAAATAGCTGGGCATTGTGACGGGCACATATAGTCCTAGCTGCTTGGGAGGCTGAGGCGAGAGAATTGCTTAAGCCTAAAAGTTTGAGGTTGCTGTGAGCTGTGATGCCACAGCACTCTACCCAGGGTGACAGCTTGAGGCTCGGTCTCAAAAAAAAAAAAAAAAAAATAGACCATAGAGTTTTCTCCTGCTTTAGATATTCTTAATAACCAGGGTGCCAGGTTCATTAAGAAACTTAGTTCTCACCCTCTACCCCAATCCAGTTTGAGACATGAACAGAGCTCTGTGTCTTGTTTGGGCACCATTCCAGCATGGCCCCATCTTGGAGACAGACAAGCTGATAGTGCTGGCTACTTCTCCTCTGTTCCTGAACCAGTCAGACTCTTATCACCTCTAACATCAGACCCCCCCATCTGTGTTGAGAAAGGATGTTGAATTTTGTCAACTACTTTTTCCACATCAGTTGAGATGGTCGTATGAGTTTTGTCCTTTATTCTGATGATGTGGTGTTTTACATTGATTGATTTTCAGATATTAAGCCAACTTGTTTTCTTGAGAGAAATCCCACCAGGTCATGGTATATAATCCTTTTCATTTATTTCTGGGTTCTATTTGCTAGTATTTTTGTATCTATATTCATAAAAGATGTTGTTCTGTAGTTTTCTTGTGATATCTTTGTTTCATTTTGGTATTCAGATAATAACTGCCTCAGAAAATGAATTGGGGAGTACTCCCTTCCATTCTATCTTTTGAAAGAGTTTGTGGAGAATTGGTATTAATTCTTCTTTAAATATTTGGTAGAATTTGACAGTGAAACCATCTAAAGTTTTTTGAATACTAATTTAATCTCTTTACTTGCTATAGATCTATTTATATTTTCTTTTTCTTTTTAGAGACAGTGTCTCACTTTGTTACCCTCGGTAGAGTGCTGTGGCATCACAGCTCACAGCAACCTCCAGCTCTTGGGCTTAGGTGATTCTCTTGCCTCAGCCTCCCAAGTAGCTGGGACTACAGGCACCGCCACAATACCCGGCATTTTTTTGTTGCAGTTTGGCTGGAGCCGGGTTCAAACCCGCCACCCTCAGTATATGTGGCCAGTGCTCTACCCACTGAACCACAGGCGCTGCCCCTATTTATATTTTCTGATTCTTCTTGAATCAGTTTTGGTGCTTTGGATCTCTCTATAAATTTATCTATTTCACGTAAGTTGTCTAATTTGCTGATGTACGATTGTTCATAGTTTTCCCTTGTGATTTTTCAATTTCTGCAAGGTTGGCTGTTATGTACTCTCTTCCATTTCTCATTTAATAACTTTAGTCTTTTCTCTTTCTTGGAGGGACAGTCCAAGTGAAAGTTTGTCAATTTTGTCCATCTTTTTGAAGAACAAACTCTTTTCTTTTTTTTTTGAGACTGTCTCACTATGTCATCCTTGGTAGAGTGCTGTGGCATCACAGGTCACAGCAACCTCAAGCTCTTGGGCTTAAGTGATTCTCTTGCCTGAGCCTCCCGAGTAGCTGGGACTACAGGCGCCCACGACAATGTCCGGCTATTTTTGTTGTAGTTGTCATTGTTGTTCATCTGGCCTAGGCTAGGTTCAAACCCGCCAGCCTTGGTGTATGTGGCTGGTGCTGTAACCACTGTGCTATAACCACTATGCTATAGATGCCGAGCCAAAAGAACAAATGTTCAGTCTTATTTTTTTTCTTGTTGTGACTCTGTTCTCTATTTCAATAATTTCCATACTCATCCTGTGACTTTAGTAACCACCATCAGTTTTTAGTTTTTCCATTATTGTGGGTGGTAATTTTCTAATTACCTAGGTATTTCATTTTCTTTGAAGCTATGGTGAAGGGAGTTATGTCCTTAATTAGCCTTTCATCTTGACTGTTATTGCCATATACAAAGGCTACTGACTTGTGAATATTGATTTTATATCCCGAGACATTACTGTATTTTCTGATGACTTCCAGGAGTCTTGTGGTTGAGTCTTTGGGGTTCTCTAAGTATAAGATCATGTCGTCAGCAAAGAGGGAGAGTTTGATCTCCTCTGCTCCCATTTGGATACCCTTTATTTCCTTGTCTTGCCTAATTGTATTGGCTAGCACTTCCAGCACTATGTTGAATAGTAATGGTGACAGAGGACAACCTTGTCTGGTTCCAGTTCTAAGTGGAAAAGTTTTCAGTTTTACTCCATTCAGTAAAATATTAGCTGTGGGTTTGTCATAGATAGCTTCGATCATAGACATTTGGAATCGAATAGAAAACCAGGAAATGAAA